>MNPL01004603.1:22117-83229 GCA_002081605.1 Tropilaelaps mercedesae
GCTTTGCAATCTATCTTAAGCTCATTGCCAACCATCGCTTCTAGCTTTGACACTTCACCTCCTGTTACCCAACGGGGTTTGTGTCGTAGTACGACAGCAATGGACATTTGGTCGGAACCGAATGCATTCTTAGCACTGCACGTATAATTACCTACATGCTCAGCTGTGAGTCTCTCAATTTGTAGGCTATCTTGGAAATTGCCATGATGAACCACTTGAATGTATGGGAGGCTTTCGACAGGATAACCATCTTTAAGCCACTGATAAGAAATTGGTGAACTACCGGAGAATACCGAGCAGTAGAGCGCAAGGCGCCGACCTTCTGATAGATCTTCGAGAACTTTGAACGGTGATATTTGGGGAGGAGCTGGAAACAGAAATGCGTGTTAAATAGAAACGAATGTGTTTATTTCGTGGTAATGTACTTTTAAAATATTATATACATTAATTTTGCGGAGCAATCATTTAGTCCGTAGAATAAGTACTTACCATGCATTTCCACTTGGTACGATAAGGCAAATAATGCCGCGACATAAAACCACATCTTGACGGTGGCTCGCTTATACTACGTGTCGACAGAGAATGCAAAGTTAACGGTTTTTCCAAAATATATACACAACTTTTTATTTCGTGATACTAGTGGTGCCGTCTGGCGGGACATTTGTCGACTAGCCATTCACAAATCGTGCTCTAAAAATTTTTTCTTAAATGAAAAATAATATGACGCAGTATGCGGATATGTGAGGAACTTTACGCAGTATCCGGATATATGGAAGAACTTAATGTGTTTCAACAGTTACTAGCGGAAAACGCTTGCGCAATCAACATTCTGAAAAAAATAAATCATTCGTCTGGCTTGAAAGTAACGCGGGGGCGGCACTACCACACAATATCAATTTGATTTCTCTGGAGATCCTTCCCATAGGGTTGGAGACTTTGCAGTTGTAATCTCATTTATCGGAGGCTGACACTGAGTCGATTATGAGCAGTCCGTTCATAATTTTCTTTCAAGCGATATTCGTTAGATCTGAAAAATAAATTATGTGTTACAGCCACCTTCGGGTATTTTCACCGTTTGGTCGCGTCGAGATCGACTTCTGTATGAACATAACATGAATGTGAACATTACAACACGTTAGGTAATTTGGTGCAATTTTTATCTTGAATAGAGTTTGCAAAATCTAATGCGTCCGTTCCATTACTACTTTTTCTTAGGTAAGCACATAAAAAATATGTAACGAAGTAACGAATTATTTTTTTATCTTTATATAAGAAAGATAATAGTCTTGTAGGAATCAGCTTTAGAAATGTGTTTTCTTTGAATGGAAACAAATTTTTCAGACCACGGAAAACGTAAAGCTGTACTATATAAATGAGCCCTAAGAATCTAGAATCACGTGTATTTTCTAACGGTTTGCCGACGAAAGTTTGCTCATTTTTGCCTTTCAGTTATAATTACTACTGTATTAAATAAAACTTTTTGAAAAGGCTTTTCTCAGACATGTTAAATAATTTTCTGACTATGGTACTAATTACATGCCAAGCGTACGATGTTTATTGTGACTTAAGTGTTGATATGCCCTTTCGGGAATTCGGCAGTAGATACTACATAATATTTTATAGTGATAAATTACATGATGCTATTAAATTTAACAAACTAATATAGTTTTTAAATTGAAGAATATGTAATAAGAACGTAGCCTACCTTTATTATGATGGTTATGAAAGGCGGCGTATGTGCAGTCGCTCTGCAATTTACCTTGGACATTTCATTTGCCACTGCATTCTTACTTTCTGCTTCTTTCCCTACCCAGCGGGGCTTGAGCTTTAACACTACCGCGAATACATATGGTCTGACCCAAATTCGTTTTTTGCTAAGCATGTATAGCTCATGTACAGTACACCTATGTGAACAGCTGAAAGGTTATTGATATGGAGGCTGTCCTGGTATTTGCCGTTTTGAAAGATATGAATATGCGGAAGACTTTCGACCCTCGGGCCGTTTCTTAACCATTGAATGGATTTAGGCGAGGTACCTAAAAATGCCACACATACTAGTACCACAAGTTCTTCCACAGAGAGGTCTTTAAGTACCTTGAAAAGCGATATTTGAGGTAGAATTTGACTATGTGTGCGGCTGATTAGAAAGAAAAATACTAAAGCACTTCGGTTTGTCACGATAAGCGCCACCATGTCAAGTACGCGAGTCGCAGCATTTACGTCGGATTGCCTTGTACCCACAGCATAAACATGACGAAACAATTTGGCAATACCGGTGGTACCGTCTTGCGAGACATATCTAATCTAACTTCAACACTTTCCGGTAAACAAAATAGCTAATTTGCTTTATTAAAAATATTACCTTTTGAGTGAGTAGGTTCTCTTCATGTTGAGATGGTAGAATGTAAGATATCGCTGACGGTAACCTACGAATAAAAGCTGTCTTTATATACATGGGGTAGACGATAATTGTAAAGCTTGTTGCCCAAAATTTGTCGCGAACTTTACCACTTAGAGAGAGAGTTATAGTTTTGGTGATCTTTCCAAGTGCATTCCAGGCTTCACACAGATATTCTCCTTTATCGTACGGCGTTACTGCGTTAAGACTTAAAACCCCGTTATGTACTCTGGAATCCGTGAGCTCCGTCGAACCTAAAATTTGATTATATTCAATTACACACTAGAAAATAAGCTATTCTCCATTAGCGCGCAAAAGCTCTTGACACAGCTCGATTTTCAGTAAATATTATATGTTTTTTTAATTATTAGATCTAGGTAAATTAGTTTCACTAATTGTAATTGTAATTTCACTAATCGCTTTTTCTGTTGGCACTTTTACATTGGAATTACATCTCGTCGAATGTTGCACAAGTAGTATATCTAATAAATAGTTACATGTAAATAGTAGTACGACATGGAGTATGAACTACACAAGGTGACAAAATTATACAAAATGATAACACCTTAATGCCTTATGTTAATGAAACCCAATGCATACATGCACATATATCACTTTACCCTAGAGCTGAATAGAAGAAATTTCTAACCAAACATTAATTAAATTAATCCAGTAAATTTAAAATAGTAAGAAAAATATTTTGATAGGAGCTGGAACGAGAATGGCACGATAAATCAAAAGGCATTTGCAATATACGCGATAATATGTCTAGTTATATTTAAAAAAGCAAAATACAGAAAAACATACCTTTACTGATTTTCACAACCGGTTGAGGATGTCCAATCGGTTCACAATTGATTTTAACCCGATCGCTAGCTACTGCAGTTAGGACTGCAGGGTCATTGCTAATCCAACGAGGTCTAAATTTTAGTACAACACTGATGGACATTTGATCTGAGCCAAAGGAGTTTTTTGCCGAACATGTATAATTACCAGCATGCTCAAAAGAAAGCTTCTCGATTTTTAATTGTTGTTGGTCGTCATCAACTAGAGACACTTTGGCGTCGGGGAGCTGTGTTACGGGGTTGCCATCTTTTGTCCACCAGAAAGATATTGGTGGAGTACCAATCATCGCAGAACAGAGTAAAGATAGACGCTGTCCTTCTGTAAGATCGTCGGAAATTCTAAACGGCGCAATCTTTGGAGGCGCTGTGCCTTGGCAGTGAACCAAATGTACTAATAAATATACTGCAATAATCCATGAAGGCTTTATCCTGACTTTGGTAGCCATGTTTTTCGAAGGCAACTCATCACCGCCATTTCTGTCTAGCGGTTCAAATGGGCATTAGGTAAATGTAGCACAGGTGGCTCCGTCTTTCGGGACTTCTCGTAATTTAATCATATACATACAATACTATCTGATACTTAAACACGTTGGAAAAAAAATATCAACTTTTGGTGCAAAATATGGGCATCGTGCAAATGACAGAACAACCTTGCATTTTATGCACACATAGCATCATGGGAGATAAAATCGTTCAATTGAACTTTTCCCGTGTTATTGTCACCTAGTAAATTCGTCTGCAACAAACTAGTGGCGGACTCGACGTTTCGTCATCTTACCACTGAGAATAAGTGAGAAACTGGCAGTAATTCTTCCAAGTGGATTCGTTGCCTCACAGAGATAATCGCCCTTGTCGGTAGACAAAACTGGGTCAATTTTGAGTAGGCCATTTGCAACTACCTTTGGGCCACTAATTTCTTTTGAGCCTGAAATATAATAACAGAACCAAATAATTGTGTCAGCAAATTAATCTCTATATTGAGATATCCACATTGCAGGGTACTAGCATATTTACGAAGAGTCATTTTTTAATGTTGTAGCAGCATTTTAATTCGATATAAAAAATCGCTTTATTCTGATACACCGCTCTAACGTTCGTGTTACATAATATGTTTCTTGTCAGAACTATGAAATACCGATGGTTTTTGCCTGATGCATTAGTTCCGTTGTCGTCCTGTACATATAATTGTTCCATTGATGTTTATTTTATAAATCAGCAATTCAAAACACAACATTTTTGACATCGAAAAAGACATTTCGGATAAATGACTGCACGAAGGAGATATGTGAATAATCTGAATCATTTGAATAAAATTATCTATATTATAAACGCCCATCTATATTCTCGATTACACTCTAATATACAGCTTTAGGTTTATAGGCTACGAACGACAACCTCTAATATCGAAGGAAATAGCACCATAGCTCACGATTGCAAGAAAAGAACAACCACCTTAGAAGCATTATGGGAACTTTTATACATTAAAATGGCTCTGCAAGCATGCTTACTCACCTTTAAATATTTTAACTTCAGGTATTGGGTGTCCAACCGCCCTACAATCTATCTGAGCGTTCCCACCAGCCATTACGTTTACAGTTCGTTGTTCTTCGTTTTTCCAGAATGGCTTAAATTTCAATGTTACGGCGACAGACATTTGGTCCGACCCAAGCGAATTTTTTGCACTGCATGTGTAGTTGCCGGCATGTATGGCACTGAGTCTCTCAATTTGTAGTTGGTCTTGAAAATCATCTATATGAGCGATTTTTATACCGGCCAATAGACCGAGAGGGCGGCCATCCTTAGACCAAGAAAAAGAAATCGGAGACGATCCCGATGTAACGGAGCACATTAGGGAGACACGTTTACCTTCAAAGAGATCTTCGAGGACTCTAAATGGTGAGATTTGTGGCGGGACTGAAAAGTACAATGAATTACTAGATAGGACATAACTATGAGTGTTGCCTATGAGGTTTTTGTGTAACTTGATAGCACAGGCAATGCACAATGAACAAGTCAACGAAGAAAAAATATGTCTACAAATGTTGACATATCGAAAGGAGAAGTCTAAATCACCAGTAAATACAGTGAAGGTTCGAGTACGATAATAAGTGCTGTGCAATTGCAACTATCGAGTGAATAAACAATCAAGTAATGGTTGAGTAATGAGAAGAAAACATAAACCGAATTTTAGGCTTACCTTGGCATCGGGCACAATGGATTAAGACACAAATGAAGATTAGGGATAACAGCGTGCGTTGAACACCTTTCATGTTGTACCCGAGGCACTGTTGCAATTTGTACAACAGTTCTTCCTTTACAGTCGGGTATTCCTTTACATAGTACTCATGGCGCCGCCTAGTGGGACATTTGATAAATATTTGCTCCAATGACGCTTGACAATTAAATCATTTTGACCATATTTAAGCACCAGGAAAACCTTTATTAGGCTTTGCCAGCTTATTAAATAAACAAGTGCTTGACACTGTTGGCAATCACTGCTTACATGAAGGGGACGCGTGAAACAACAATTTTCGTGCGCGCTCTAAAAATCGTCTGTCTTAAATTAAAAGCGGTATACTAAAAGTGAGCATGAAATAGGCGTTATAAGGAACAGGACGGTCCATTGATAATTTTTTGTTTGCCGAATAATTACACTATAATGAAAATTAACGTGCAGAATCGATTTTGAAAATATAAAATGTGCTTGAGATAATTGTATCGACAACTTGTAATTTACGTCACTATTTGCATCCGCATAATCCATGCTGGACATATTAATTATGGGTCATCCTAGTGGAATGTTCTTAGAGCTGTTTTCCAACGAAAAAGTATCGTTGACTCGTAGAAAGTCGGTTTAAGAACACAAATATACACATTCGGTGCTTTGGCATCTCACCGCTGAGGATGAGTGAAACACTAGTAGAAATCCTGCCAAGAAAGTTTGTCGCTTCACATAGATAATCGCCTTTATTGGCGGAGGAAACTGTATCTATTTTGAGAAAGCCATTTACAATTATCCTTGGGTCCTTAATCTCTTTTGAGTCTGAAATAAAAAAAAACGAAAATAATTGTGTCAGAAAACTGCTGTCAGAATTAGGGTCTGAATGTCTCAGGATCACAATTTTGAGAACCTCTAAACGTGATTACACAAGAAACACACTTACTCACCTTTAAAGATTTTTACCTCTGGGGTTGGATGTCCAGCTGCTCTACAGTCAATCTGAACACTCTCACCAGCTACTGCGTTTATAGATCGTCGTTCTTCGGTTTTCCAAAATGGTTTAAATTTCAGTGCTACGGCGACAGACATTTGGTCCGAGCCAAGCGAATTTTTGGCAGTGCATGTGTAGTTGCCAGCATGTATAGCACTGAGTTTCTCAATTTGTAGTTGGTCTTGAAAATCATCTATATGAGCGATTTTTATACCGGACAATAGACCGAGAGGGCGGCCATCCTTGGACCAAAAAAACGAGATCGGAGGCGATCCCGATGTAACTGAGCATATCAAGGACACACGTTTGCCTTCGGAAAGATCCTCAAGGACTTTGAATGGCGAGATTTGTGGCGGAACTGAAAAATAAACGGAATTTCTCAATAAAAAATGGTTTCAAGTGTTGCTCATACAAGCCTTATGTGATTCGTTAGCAGAGGTACAGTAGTATATGCCAAGTACAAAAGCCTGCAAAACAGAGTTTATGCAAGTGAAAGCCTAGATTGTCACGGGTGTTCTAAGGTATCCGTAAGTCGGTGGGATGCTTCAAAACACGAAATAATAATCTTCAAGAAGCCTTAAAACTGTATGTAATAACATAAAGGAAAAGTTGGCTAGGGATATAATAAAAAAATAAAGCTAGGCCAGCAGATAAAAGCTCGTGTGAGAAAATTACATAACAATACGTTAGCTGCAGAGATACGCGCCCATAAGATTAAGTTGTGATCGCCCTGTAAATGTGTCTGTGAAGTATAAAAACAATCAAATAATGGTTTATTCATTGCCCTAATTTGTGCACTCTCGAATGACATAACAAAGAAAGAAACATAACCATGCTTCAGACTTACCTTGGCATCTAACACAATGAACGACAACACATATGTAGTTTAAAGATAATATGATGCGTCGATTAGCTTTCATTTTGTATCCGAGGCACCGTTGCGACTTATAGCGCGGTGCTTACTTTCTGGCCTTGTATTCCCCTTCGTATTACTCATGGCGCCGCCTAGTGGGACATTTGATAAATACCTTTCCAACGACGCTTGACAATGAAATTATTTTGACTATATCTTCACACTAAAAAACATTTAAATAGACTTTGATAACCTTTCGACTTAACGTACGCCTGACACAATTGACAGTCATTGCTTGCTTGTAGTAGACGTACAAAATCCGAGGTTCCGTGCGCTTTCAGAAAATTCGTCTGTCTTGAATTAGGAGCGGCATTCTAAGGCTAACTAGCACCACTGGCAATGGTACATACAATAACGCACATACGTCTTGCAATATAAACCGCGGTTAAGTTCCACTCTTGTTAGCCGCGTATGTGCTGTATAATATTAGTTAACGATATGTTATCACAACTATGTACTTAACGTTATAGTGACACTGACACTATTTTCTTCCATATGGTGTCCGGTACCGCCATACTGGCCAGATGAGTGGTGCTCATCCCAGCGAGACGTTGTAGACTCTTTCTCGAACGACAAAATATCGTCGTATTAAAGCTACTAAGTTTAGGAATACAAACTATATGACGCTATACTCGTTGATCCACTATGCTCCGGAGGGCGTTTTTATGAAGCGTACCGCTCAATATAAGTGTCACAATCCTCTCGATTTTCCCGAGTGAATTTTCAACTTTGCAAGTATATTCGCCTTTATCTCGAGAGTTAACTCGTCGAATAGTTAATACTCCGGATCCGTCTAACGCATAACGGCCTATAGGAAGTAATTCACGGTTTCCTGAAGATAAAATATAATAAAAATAAAATAATTAAACGATATTGTTACCTAAATTAATCATCGTATCACTAAGTCCTACCTTGATATTAAGCAATAATCATGGTATGCTCTAGTGTTCGCTTAGTAACGTAATGCGTTTAGGCTCAATTTCTTGCACTTTATATTTTTTCAAAATCAAATTTACCGGACTGGTAAAACTTAATGAAAGAACTTACTTAGAGCTCATAGGCATTCATTTTAATGTTCAGTTGTGTTTCAATATACGTTTGTAGAAAAAAACCATCACCTTAGAATTATAGTTCAATATAAAACTACGACATACCTTTCTTAATATGAATGACTGGTGTAGGATGTCCATTCGCTCGGCAGTCGATTTTTAGATCCTCTCCGGCCATCCCTATTACACTTTTCATATTGCCACTAGATTCAATCCATTTGGGTGCGAATTTCATAACCACCTCAAGCAACAAATGATCTCTTCCATACAGGTTTTTGGCATTACACGTATAGTTGCCAAGGTGACTTTCTGCAAGGCTATCAATTTGTAATTGATCCTGGAAGTCATCGATATGCGCAATCCTAACACCTGGTAGAGCACCCACTGGATTCCCATCTTTAAGCCAAGAGAAGGATATCGGCGGAGTACCCGATCTCACGGAGCACACTACTGTGAGTCTTTGACCTTCAGCTAAATCACCAGGAATTTGCTGAGGTGTAATTTTCGGAGGGACTGCAAATATGAAGATAATAGGGCAAATGTGCGATTTAAGTATATGTAATCATGTCGCATTACTCATTAAAATAAGCGTTAACTTATCGCATTTTTAATTGAGGTTTTTTCTAAAAGTAAATTATAGACGTAAAAGTAAGTCATATATAATATATATGGCGATAACCTTACCTTGGGAACATGCAGAAGACCAAAGAAAACACAAAACACAGAAACCTCTTGCTTTTATCGACTTCATGGTGTATGGTCCCAAAGGGCTTTAGACGCCATTCATCGTTTGCTTAAATTAGCTAGGCACCATGACGAATTTACTACATGTGGCTCCCCCTCGTGGTACATTTTAGTACAATCTCAATCCATTCTAGCTCTTTATCTGAACAATGCGCTTTTCTCGCTCATTTTAGGTAGACTAACTTTTATTTCTACTGAAACATCAGTGCAGTCTAAGCCGTATTTTGGTAAAATATATAAAAAAAAATACTAGGTTTTGGGCGTTAGAAACTGTGTGCTTTAAACATTAGGCGGGCTCTGTAGTTGCTTCGATAAATTTACAATATGCCTCTAGGTTAAAAATTTAATACAATCGCAAGTCAATGATTACCACTGAGTATTACAACAACAGTTCTCTGTATTTTTCCTACGGCATTGTCAGCAAAGCAAAGATATTCGCCCTTATCAGTAGCGTCTGCTTTCCGAACTGTCAATAGGCCAGAGTCTAGCACATATCGTTCTGTAGAGAAAATGCGTCGATTTCCTGCAACAAAAATTAAATCCTTATGCTAACTTTCGTAAAGCTACTTATGTTACCAATCCATCACTGCACTAACGTTTATGCTCGTTGATATAAGTAGCAGGTTCGTTGGTCAACAAATTCATTGGCACTATTTATAAATCAGATCTGTGTAATGAATTTGACTGAGTCGGACACTCGCTAAAAAAGGATCAGAAAACTGAGAATACAAAGATCACTTCAAATCGTATGTGCATCAACCTACTTAATCCCAGGACATTGTAACCAATTTTTTTCGCGAATTTCAGGAGTCAAAATAAGCATTTGAAGCAATAAAACAAACGCATCATTATTTTTTATAGGGACAAATATCTGAAAAAACTTTGAGGCCACAGTATTTGTCCTCTAATTAAATGTATCCAACGGCTAGAAATGATTTTTTGAATATTATAGGGTAATCTTTCTATCATATTTTCTATTAGTCGCTCTTTTTGCTTTTATAATTACACATACAAATGTTCTGTCAGTTTCACTAATAGAAGAAGATAATGTAAAAAGAGTGGAAATGTGGCTAATCACCTTTCATGACTTTCACCATTGGAGACGGATGTCCATGTGCTCTGCAATCTACCTGAACGGCATCTCCAGTAACTCCTGTCACCTGGTACGCGCCACTAGTAGCTTTAATAGAAACCCACTTTGGAGCAAACGTCATTGCTACATGGATGAACATTTGATCCGAACCGTATAGATTCCTCGCGTTGCAAGTGTAATTGCCAATATGCTTTGTTGACAAATTTTCGATATGCAGTACATCTTGGAAATCGTCGATATGAGATATCTTTATGCCTGATAAGGCTTCCATTGGATTTCCATCTTTGAACCATGTGAACGAAATCGGCGGAGTCCCCGATTTAACTGAGCACATTATAGACAGTCTTTGTCCTTCAGTCAAGTCATCCGGTGGTTGTTGCCGGGTAATTTGCGGTGCAACTGCAGATATTAAATGCCAATGTAATTTAAAAAGTTACACATCTAGACGTAAAATAACATTGTGGAAAAAGTGTCTATTTAATAATATGCATTTTACAATTTGAGGTATACTTATTTCAATTTGTAGCATTTTGTTAAACTTACCTTGGGAATGCACAAGACGAAAGAAATAATAAAAAATTAACAGCTTTTCTAATACCGAACTCATGGTGTATACCACTATCCGAGGATTGACGCCATTTCAGTTTTACTCGCAGTAAGAAGACGGACACCATGTCGCACACATTGGTACATGTGGCTCCCCCTCGCGGGACACTTTGCAACAATTTTTATGTTTCGTTAAGTATTTCGTACAAAATGTTTTTCACCTAAGCATTATAGTCATAGTCTGCACTCAATATTTTACCTAATGCCAGGTTTCAAATTTAAAACGGAGGCGATTAAAAATGAAGTAATTCTGCTTTCAAAACAAACACAGTGTGCTTCAAATATTGCGCGGGATATATATAGTTGTAAGAACTTCCAGTGTAAAGCATCAGAATATTAACTCGTTTTTTTAGCCTTTTCCAGTTTTAAAGAGTAAGAATAATTGTTCTTCTTTTAATAGAGGTCAAATTTACCGTCGAGCATAACAGAGGTCGTTTTCCTAATCTTACCAACCCAATTTTTTGCACGTATATTTCCCTTTGTCGACAGCATTTATTTTACATATCATAATGTGCCAGATTCGTAGTGATATCGTTTTGCAGGAGAAACTTACGATTTCCTGCAAAAGAACAGTCAATCATCGACGTGGCTTGATAGAATTAGAATAAAAGTTATAAAAAATTAATTACACTGTTCTGCCTGTTGCCTAATTTATTGAAGCAGTAATCATATGGACATTACTAAAGTGTTACGAAGCGCTTAAGGAATGTGTTTGCGTATCAACCCACTGTAGTAAACTCCACTTATAAACTATAACCTATTGTACGATTTTTATTAAGCTAACAAGAATATTGCCGAACTACTACTTGAACAAAGGCAAGATATATAACTGTAAGCATTTACCTTTTATCATTTCAACGAGAGGACGTGGTGACCATTGCCTCCAAAATCATCAACGGTTTCGCCTGCGACGTCTGTTATGAGGCTCGGTTAGTCTGTCACTACCGAGAGCCATCTGGGTGCAAACTTGATGAGCACTTGAATAGCCACGTGGTCTAAGCCGTACATATTTTTCGCATTGCAGATGTAACTTCCAATGTGCGTTTCTGGTAGGCTTTCAATATGAAGCAGATCCTGAAAATCGTCTGTGGGAGCCATCCTTACGTCAGGCAACGTTCCGACGACTTTTCCATATTTTAACCATGAGACCTTATATAACTGATCACAAATAGCTTCTGATTAAGTCATCCGGAATCCGCTGAGGGGTGATTTCCAGAACTACTGTAAATAAAGAATGCGTACATTTTGGAATAATGGTATAGGCTTTGCATGTTTCTCTTTTTGATATTTTATTAAAGCATGTCGCAATATTAGAAAGGAAAGCTGTGACAGCTCACCTTGAGAAGACGCAACTCGAAAAATATTAAACAAAACCCAAAGGCTTCTTAGTAGTTCTGGTCTCATTCTGTGAAGCGTTGCCTAGACACTGACGCTGTTTTGACGTCACTCAGCGTGCTAGATGGTAGACATCACGTTGTATACGATACATGTGGTTCCCTTTCGTGGGACATCTTTGTACGATTTTTCCCCTTAGTGCTACAAAGCCCAAGCACTTTCACGTCGCTGTAATATGATTAAAATTAAAAGGCCGGGTCGCTACTAAGTGAACAGCAAAAACTACAGAAATCGCTACCTACAAAAATATTTTTTCTTGGAGCGCATGCTTTAAATATTAGGCGCGCAGGCGTATCCCAGCAAATTGCCGTTTGACCCCACTAAATTTAACTATCCCATGCACTGAGCATTATGGACACACAACTTAGCACCACTACAGTGTTAGTAAACTAAAAATTCACTAGGGAGTACAAAAGAGATCGTTGTCTGAATATTTCCCACGCCGTTCTAAAAAAAGAAACTGTATTTCTTCATATCATTTGTTTTTTGGACTGCAAAAGGCTACAATCCAGTTAGTACCGTGTTGCACAGAGAACCGAACGGGTTCCTGAACACATTTGCGGTTATGTAAATGTTTTTGCGTATACACGTTGCCGTATTCACCTAAATATAGATCTTCTATTCAATCTTCTAATAGAAGATATGTGAGGAACATCGATATCGCGCTCCCCAGGTAAAATTTATCGACATTCTTTGCATAATTATTTATTAATCGTCAAGACTGTTGCTTACCCTTTATTATTGTTTTACTTTACCTCGAAGGTGTTAATCGCTTTTCCAGCTGCTTGCAGATTACGCAAAAAAATCGTCAAGCTTGATTTAGTAAATTGCAAAATAAATATTTCTAGTAATGAATTCTGACTTTACCAGTGAGTATCAAAGAGATCGTGCGATGAATTTTTCCCATGATATTTTCGGCTAAACAAGTGTATTCTCCCTTGTCGACGGCTTCTATTCTACGAATCCTCAATATTCCGGAATCCACATGATACTTTGCCTTAGAAACTACTTCACGATTTCCTAAAAGAAAAAAAGGTGTCGAAGCTGATTTCTTCCGACCCACTGAATACATTTTGTCATTCTTATTCATAAAAGTTTATTCATAATGCGAAACGATCTGCAAAAGTTCATGGTATATTTAAATTTTAAGCGTGAAAAATTTGCTCTCGACGAATTTTACTGGGCAGTCAAACAATGAGACTGTGTCAGAGTCTAATTTTAATACTGTTTTAGATTTCACCAACCTCTCATGATTTTGATAACGGGAGGTGGATGACCGTTTGCTCGACAGTCCATCTGAATTGTTTCTCCCGCTACCCCTACAACAAGCGTTTTAACTTGATCACCGCCTAATGTTGCAGATATCCATCTGGGTGCGAATTTCATTACCACCTGAACCGCCATATGATCCGCCCCGTAGAGATTTTTAGCTTTGCACGTATAGTTGCCAATATGATTTATTGACACCTGTTCGATTTGCAGTTGGTCTTGGAAATCGTCGAAATGTACAATTTTGACTCCAGGGAGACTTCCAATAGTCTTTGCATCCTTGAGCCATGAGAACGATATTGGTGGCGTACCCGATTTCACAGAACATATCACAGATAACCTTTGGCCTTCAACTAAATCGTCAGACATGCGGTGTTGTGTTATTTTAGGTGCCACTGAAAAGATAGATAAATAACGTAAAATAATGAATGCTTTTTTTTTTATCAAGTGAAGCGACAACAAAATGTATAGCTCGGAGTATAAAATTTGTATGATGTAAAAGTAGGTATAGCTTTTAGCTCACCTTGAGAACAAACATGATGCAAAATAATATAAAAAATCCAAAGACTGTGCAGTGGCATTGATATCATGGTTGATAGCTTCATTTGTACGGACGCCATCCTAGTTTTACTTGTAGCGCTTCGGCGGACACCATGTTGCCTTCGATACATGTGGCTCCCCCTCGCGGGACACTTTGGAATAATTTAAATATTGCATGAATTCGTTTTATAAACATGTAGAATAATCTAAAAAAGTGATCTGCGTTAATATCTGCCTATAATTGAAAGTAGCACTTTCCATATATAGAAAAATGCCGATTAAAAATCTAAAATATTCCCTATGCTAGAAGCAAATACCGTGTGCTTCAAATTTTAGGCGGAATATGTTATTGTAGGTTGGTTTACTAAAGCTTTGATAGGCACTTTCAGCTTGTGCTTCAGTTAACTTAGATTTAATGCATCTTAAAGGCAATAGCAATAATTCTCGATAGTTACCACTAAGCACGATAGATACAGTTCTTCGAATTTTTCCGATAGGACTCTCAGCGAAGCAAACATATTCTCCTTTGTCGCTGCTTTCGATCACACGAATCGTCAATAGACCAAATTCCAAATGGTGGCGCCCTCCAGAGAGAAGATGAAGATTTCCTAAACATAAGAAAAACGTTTAATTGATGCGAATTTACGAACGTCACTCGACCACGTGCCACGATACGAATTTGTCTATTTACGACGATGTAAGTTAAACCAAAGAGTGAATTTAATCTCAAATGTGTGTAGGCATTTAGGTTGGAATATCATCGAAAATTCAAAAATACAACCAAAGCATGCGCTAGATTGTTACTGATGTATTTCTATTAAAAATGCCTGTCTAAGCATGCTTCTGTAATTGGAACTCACTATAAGTCTCTCCTGAGTTTATATACGGTTATGAATGACTATATATTATTGTAATGAGTATCGAAGTATTTAGAAATTCGTATACTTATTTATAAAAGCATTTTAGACTGGGTATTTACAGAAGGCTAAAGATGAGGTTATAGGTAGCCGAGATTTTGAAAAATACGCTCAAATTTATATTTCTTTATGCAAATTTGCACATAGAATAAAGGTACGCTGCCAGTCATCGCTACTAATTAACATAGATTTTTTCAAGCTTTGCACAAATAAGGACACTGACCTTTCATTATTTTAACAACCGGAAAGGGATGGCCATTTGCTCGGCAATCGATCTGAACAGTTTGTCCAGCAATTGCTGTCACCGATGTCAACTGATCAGCACTCACCCCTGGTGATACCCATCTCGGCGCAAATTTAATTACCACTTGAACCACCATATGATCGGATCCAAAGAGATTCTTTGCGTTGCACGTGTAATTACCAACATGATCAGCAGACAGACGCTCGATCTGTAGTTGATCTTGGAAATCGTCAAGATGGATCACTTTCACTCCGGGCAGACTTTCGATGACTGACCCGTCTTTAAGCCAGGAGAATGATATAGGTGGTGTTCCTGACCTCGCTGAGCAAAAAATTGATAATCTCTGGCCTTCGGAGAGATCGTTGGGCATTCGGAGAGGAGTTATTTCAGGCGGAGCTAAAAACAGATGCACTCTTTACCAATAGCTTCAAAACATGGAAACACAAACTTGATGCTAAAAAATTCAACACTGAGACTGAAAATAATCCACTGAAAACGATTATCTTTAGCAATTAGAGACCTTCGAACTAGAACGTAGCTACATCTAATCTAGAATAAATAAACTGAATAAACTTACCTTGAGCATATGTGTAGAAGATAAAATGAGAAAAAAGAATGAAATGTTTTGGAATTGTCTTTATAGAACTCATTGCGCTGCACCTCGCACTAGCGAGTGTGTGTCCACTGTGGCCCACTATATCAAGGCTTATGTTCATCATGCTGATGATGATACAGGTAACTCCCCCTCGCGGGACATTTTAGAATTAGGTGTTGAATGAATTTATTTGAAATTAAATTTCATATTTCATATACGATTACCCTTTATCGAGTAAGTATATTATTTTAGAGCGCTGGATAGAGAAACAAATATAAAGTTCTACAATGAGTAACAACAGGTATGTTGTCATACGAATCTCAGCGGCAGGTCTGTCGTGTGCTTTAAATAATGAGCGGGCCATACTAGTGTATAGTATTTATTGGAGGTACAAAACAAAATTGAACATTAGGGATAATCTAATATTACTAAGCGCTAAGGCGACTGTCTTCTGAATTTTTCCCAAAGAGTTTTCTGACACGCAGTTGTATTCTCCTTCATCAACCGAATTCACTTGTTTCATTGTAACTGAGCCAAGGCTCCAGAAAATGCGTTCGTTGCCATGTATTCCACGGTTTCCCGAAAACTTCAAGTAACTGTCAGCGACGTAAGTTTTGACGAGATTTCTGACATTTCGAGACATTACTGTTAGTCAAATAGTGCAACACATACACAGCCTTATACATTTTCACATCTGGGGACGGATGTCCACTAGACCGACAGTCTATTTCAATAGTTCCGTCTGTTACTGCGCCAATTGCTGTAGAATTTTGCTGGCGAAAAGCCCATCAAGTCGCAATCTTCATTGCCACCTGCACTGGTGTATGGTCCGCTCTGTAAATATTCCTGGCGTGACATGTGTAGTCGCCTACATGATTAGCTGCTAGACTTTCAATCTGTAACTGGTCTTGGAAGCCATCAATATGAGAAATTTTGACTCCGGATAGATGTCCGATGTTATCTCCATCTTTACACCATCAAAACGAAATTGGTGGTATACCAATCGAACACACGATCGAAAGCCTTCTACCTTCAATCAAATCATCGGGAACCTTGTATGGATTTATGTTGGGTGGCGCTGAAAATGAAAAAATACGGATTATAAAACATTTATTCTAAAAACCGATTTTTATAAACACCTTAAATTAACTCGTATTAACCCCAACGTTGCTTCTTACCGTATTAATTTTTCTTTGCTGACAATATTTGAATATACAAACAATAATTTAATCAACAGATAAGTGCTGCTAATAAAATAGCCTTTAAAATAACAGAAAAGCGTATATAAACTAGTTATGTAATTTATAGATAGCTATCAAAATTATGATTATCAATTCTCAATTACTTGTACTTACCCTGAGAGGTTACGGCAGATATTTCAAAGATGAAAGCTACCGTAGTAATTATCACTGTTGTAGATACAGGCGCTGTATCAAATACAGTTTAGCTGCCCCAGACGCTATTATGGCTAACATTTCAGTAAATTAGCTAATACTGGACACAACACGGGTGGCGCCGTCTGATGGGACATATTGGATTTTTTGCGAAAACACATTTTTCCCACATCAAGGCAATAGCTGTGTTTATATATGAATTTTTCATATTATAAAACAACTCTAAGACGAGATTGATCAATAGGTATATCGATGAAAGACAACAAATTTGATCTATTTTCTTACTATATTTCCGTATGCGTTAAAATTATGGCGGTTAAAGATACCTATATGCGTAAGCAAACTATGAAATTATAGTTTATGCGGTTAATAGTTGTCGAACTGCTAAAATGACACTTGACCGAAACGTGTTCCCTTTAAAAAAAAGCATCCTTTTTTGTTAAAAGGTACTGAAACTGTCTCCAAAACGTTGGTGATCTATATGCTTTGTCTGTGTTTCTATTTGGTTCGTAGAGAACGTTGTACAGGCAGTTGTCTGTTGTTTTTTGCTAAGTACGTTACCGCTGAGAGCAACGGAAATAACCTTCCGTATCTTTCCTAAGATATTTTCAGCTACACAGGTGTATTCGCCTTTGTCTGCAGACTCCATTCGTTTAATTGTCAAGACACCTGCTCGAGACTCAAGTCGGCCTTCAGAAGATAACTCATGACTTCCTGCAATAAAAATCCCCCAATTTTTACTTCAAATAAACTGTTCAAGCATTTGATTGGAATGTAAGCCTATAATACTAAAGTCTGTGCACACAGCTAATTGATTCGGAATATGTTTAAATTAAGTAGTGAGTATAGACAGACTTAAAAAACTAGACTACAACTACTATTATTACTTCATCAAACCTCATCACTTTCTAATTGCATTCACAGAAAGATATAATATGAATTATAATAAAATTTTCACAATCTAAAACATTTTTAAATCATTCGTTACATATTGGTGTATGGGTGGGGCCGATAGGTAAATAAACGTTAGTTTATACTTTGAGTTTACTGAGTTAACTGCTGACCAATAATCGAAAGTTGATTTGTAGAGTTTTTATTGAAAAAACTGGAAAACTGGAAGGTATTGATTATAGGAAGCGCGGAGTTCATTTGTAAATGAACTCTTTCTAACAAATGAATGAATGAAATCTCTGTAAGTACCAATGTTTTTGGCCACTTGCCTTTGAAAATTTTAAGTGTCGGTATTGGATACCCGGTTGCACTACAATCCAGGACAAGATTCTGGCCTGTCACCACACTCATAGCTTTAATATCCCTTTCATCGATAGGTGCATTCCAACGAGGCTTGAATTTTAAAACCACTTGAACAGACATTTGGTCAGTACCAAATGCGTTTTTCGCTGAACAGGTGTAATTTCCAACGTGGGCAACAGACACACTTTCAATCTGGAGTATATTCTGATATTCTTCTCCATGGGAGATTTTAATAGCAGGCAGTGATCCAACTCCATGTCCATCTTTCATCCATGAAAATGATATCGGAGGAGTACCGATAGCTACTGAGCAAAATAGAGACAAACGGCGTCCCTCAATGATGTTCGTAGGTAGCTTAAAGGGTGTAATCTCAGGAGGTACTGAAAATTTAAGCTAATTAGTAAAAATATTGCTGTGTCTTATTAAAATACGCAGTAATAGTCGTAGATACACCTGAGCTTATCATTACTCAACTTATATAACCATATATAGTTTTTATCCAGTAGTACATGTTTGCTAATTGCTTACCTTGTGCCATTATAATTAGAGGAAGCATCAAAAAACAGATACGCACAGCCGTATCCATGTTTACTAATTTCTGGAAATGTAATATAAGTTACCACCAGTGCCCTATCCACAGCACCAACATGGAGTCAAAATCCGCATTTTCAACCTCGGCACTGGTGGCGCCGTCTGGTGGGACCGGTGAACAACTAGCCGGGCCAAAACAGTCCTTGAATTAATGCTCAACCCTAATGTATTTGCTTACAGAACTCCAAATATTTTACGGTTAGCATCTAGAATATGTTTATATAAACACTAACACAAAATTAACTAAAATGATACAAGTTAGTGCGACATTGTCTGCTTCAAATGAAACAGCGCGGGTAAAATAGCAAATACGCGACCATTCTCTAAGAAATAAGTGTGGATACAATAACTAATTGTTAGCTCTGCCAGTAAAATGTTGAGTTTTCTAAGATAAAGCAATTACCACTGAGCACGATGATGATTGTTCTAGATATTTTTCCCAAAGTATTCTGAGCCTCACACATATATTCGCCTTTATCCAATGATGACACTTCATTAATGATGAGCACGCCGGTTGAAAATTCCATGCGAGAACTTGCTCTTAATTCGGTTTGACCTAAAACAAGCATTTAATTTAAATTATACTGGTTAACGTGTTCTCTACAAACATTCGAAAGATCTTGCAAAAGATGGATTTAGATCTACATACCACCCTAGGTTTACCAAATCAGTTTATTTAGTAGAAGTATTATAAAACAAAGCACTACCTAAAGCATAATTGGCTGACCTCTCGAGAAGCTCTTATCGTTTCTACAATTTGCGTTTAAATTTGATCTTACATATTCGATAGGTATCTTTAGGATTTTATAAATAAAAACCTTTTCTTATATCTACATGGGGCGTTAAGAACAGTAGAGTAACAAGATCTGAGCACGCTTGACTATAACAACACAACAGATTATTGTAAAAGCAGTACAGTAAAAAACTTACCTCTGTATATGCGCACGGACGGCGTAGGATATCCTAAGGCGCTACAGTCAATTTTAACGGAATCGCCTAAGACCACTGTCATTTTCAAACCATCAAGGGAACTGGTAGTTTTCCAACGTGGCATGAGCTTTAGAATCACCGGTACGGATAAATGGTCAGCGCCATACATGTTTTTGGCCAAACAGGTGTAATTACCAACATGGTTTGAAGAAAGTTTCTCTATTTGTAACAAATCTTGAAATTCGTCAAGATGGATTATTTTCACTCCAGCCAAATTGCCCAATGGTTTGTTATCCTTGGTCCATGAGAAAGATATCGGAGGCGTGCCGGAACTTATAGAGCACATAACCGATAAACGTTTACCTTCGGTGAGGTCATCAAGAACCTTGACTGGAGAGATTTCAGGTCGAACTGAAATCAAAAACTCTATGTGAACAAGATTTTTCACGACCGAAAGTAAAAAATTTAACGAAATATAGCAGTGATATTATAATTTCGTGTTGTTTCACAGCTGAAGATGTGTATATTTTACATCTTTCCAATCATAATATCTAAAAAAGGTATTCACTTTAGAAGCACATACGTACCTTGTCCATCCGTCGAAATTATGAGCACACAAAGCCATATTAGGTAAGCTAGCATGTTGATAGCCGTAGATTTGCGTGTGCTTAGGACGCCATTGTGACCATAAGGCGATTATGTGGGGACAAAATTTAGGTAGCAGTACCGGTGGTTCCCCCTTGCGGAACCATTTGAAGACTGGTCGGAAGGTATCATGGCGTCCAAGGTTATAGGAGGTTGTCTTTTCGTTAAAATTAGTGTTTCGTGCTAGTGAAATCTCTATATGAAACACGTGTAGCCTGGATAATAGAAGACATAATTGATAAAATCCAATTTGACCTATTTGAATAAATGGCGCTCAAACATAAAGAACCGTATGGGCATTGTACTAACGAATTCTACCTAAAGCCTTGCTATTACCACTGAGCTGAAGCGCTATAGTTCTTGAGATTTTTCCCAGCTCATTAGAAGCTTCGCAGGTGTATTGCCCTTTATCTTCGGAAGCAACCCTCAGAATGGTGAGATAACCAGCGACGATTTTAATACGATTCGTCGGTAGCAGCTCAGATGTTCCTGCAAGTTAAGTTGCCGTATCACCTAACCGGTATTTATTGGCAAAATAATGTCCTAAAAAAATAATACAATTTACACTATCGAAATATTCGCTGTTGAGATAATCGGTGCATACGCCACAGATAAATGAATCTGCAGTATATTAAGCCGAACATTATTTTAACTGATAGTTGAACTCGATATTCGTTATGCACAGTTTAGTATGATTTCACAGATTGCAAAATGCCCAATTCGAAGGCGAGCCACATCCAATCACAGCCTCATATGGGCCTGGTAATACTTAGATGATAACAATTACGTAATTATTCCACCTTGTTACCTTTATAAACGATAAGATTTGGTCTATGATAATGTGTGTTCAAATGTACACTATAATTCAACCGGAAAACTAAAAATGCCTACCTTTATAAAATTTCACAACAGCCGCAGGATGTGCCATGCTTGTGCAATCTATTGAGAATTGATTTCCTGCCACTTTACTGACAACTTTTTTATCCTCACCAGTAGTCCACCTGGGTGCAAACTTCATTATAACCTGAAGAGTCATTTGGTCTGATCCATAAAGATTTTTCGCGGTACAAGTGTAGTTTCCGATATGATCAGCTGCGAGTTTCTCAATTTGCAAATTATCTTGATATTCATCAGTATGTACGATTCGGACATTCGATAAATTTGAAATCGCAGAGCCATCTTTAAGCCAATAATAAGATATCGGAGGAGTTCCAGCACTCGCTGAGCATACTAGCGTTAGGCGTTTGCCCTCAGTTAAGTCTTCTGGAACTTTAAACTTGGTAATTTCAGGGGGACCTGAAAGTATGTACGTTAAATGTATTTCTCTAAAACGCGCCTCCTAGTTTTCAATTTATAATAAATAGTGTATGAATGAAAACACATCCCGATTTCGTGCTTAGTTTGATTATATGACTAAGTGAAAGTATGCTTGTTTTTTAATTCGTGCAAAATGTTGATAAAATTTTCGTTCGATTTATCAATTTCGAGGTTTAAAAGGGTAAAATTGAAAAACTTACCATAAGCTAGCACCAGAGGAAGCATAATAAAGGCAAACGCGAACATCTTAGTCCCTTGGACAGTAACACTGGCCTGCCGCCATTTTGAAAGTCGCGCAGAACGGCAAAGAACACTGAACAGACCGATACCCATAGCGACCCCTAGCGGGACCAAACTGAATTTCCGTAGATCTTATAGCTATTTTTAAATGACAATAAGCATGAGCTGCATAATAAATTTAAAAAAAATGCTTACTTTACGTATTACGTCTGTAATGCATGCATATCGGTTAACTCTGCTGCTGGAAAAACAAGCACTGTCTCAGGGACCAGAAATGTCTAGTTTAAAATGGAACCGCCAATTGTGCAGATTCGGAGATAGATATATACGCGCATACGCGTATTGTAAAATTAATGATATGCAGAATTTATTCCGAAAATTCCTAACACTATCTTACAAAAACACTGTCTTTACAAAAATTTCTAGCTTTTACTGATCGATAGAAGCTAGAAATTCTTGGAAATTTTTCTAAATAAACTTGAAGCCTCACAGAAAAATTGTCCTTCATCACCCTGTTGAATCTCAAAAATGCAAATTAATCTAGAGTCTACAACGCCGTCTTGGAACAGTCATAACCTCATAAATACCTGGAATATGAAGTAAGTTCATGAAGCCAATATTTATATTTTTGTTTTGATAAGAACGCACATGTGGTACTTTTTTACAAGCAATGCAGTTTTCACAGGTAACTAACAAGATTCACATTTCTACTATCAATTCCAAAGAAGTATGAGAAAACTAAAATGTTTACTGACTGAGAAGGACTTTGTGGAATGCACGAAGATAAATCATTCGTTTCCACACGAATGTATATAACAAGCCCCGTGAAGTTTGCAGGATACCCAGCTTGTTATCAAAGCTTGACAGCGTCGAGAAACTTTCATATTCAATATAATAAAACTTATTTAAAAAGGCAAAGGTTGCGTTTTATGGAAAACTTGCTTAGATAATTATTTAAAACTAAATAAATAAAATTTCAGTGTGGACCGATATGTTCTTTTAACGTGATTGTGAGCTACGTGCTACTTACCTTTAGTAATGCGGACTGACAGTTATGGATGCCCAAGAGCCCTACAGCTTACAATAATACATTCACCTGTTACTGCAGTTATTCTACCAGACATTTCCATTACGCAAAGAGGTTTGTATTCAAGTACGACAAGCACTGAAGCTTGGTTTGAGCCAAAAATGTTTTTCGCACTGCATGTTTAGAGGCCAACATGAGCCGAGTCTACATGTGGAGTCAGTGGGATTTTCTGGGTCATCGGCGTGAACAATTTTTATTTTATCATTGGGCATAAGTTAAACACCGTTCTTTCGCCAGGAGAATGAAATCCGAGGGTTTCTACTAAATATTGTACACGTCATCATTAATCGCTGGCTTTCTTTCATTGCTTCGGGCAATCGAAACGAGTTTATTTGAAAATGTGATGAAGCATTTAAGGGTACAACACGCAAATACCAGGTTAATAAATTGATGTAAAAATGCGTCACTATAAGCTGAATTGTTGAAGGCTGAGCAGCAACGGTTGCAGTGAGGACTGTATGTTGGCCTCATCTTAGGCAAGCGAACTTGCAAAATACGGTCCAGTAGAAGTAGGGTCCCCTAGTGGAACTCAATGAAAACTATCCAACACCGTTTGTATGACAATATGCTTTGTTCCGAGTTTTGTAGGCATCATTTAAAAACGAGATAGTTTAACTGAATAATGGTTGGTGTATTGCATCCACAGCTATTTCCCTGGTCCAAAACATCTGCTAAAATGCTCAGCGTAAAGTGGTTAACTTTTTATACTTTAAAAGCAAATATAGAGCGATATTTAGAATATAAATACGACCATTAGATGTGCCAATTACACATTATAATGATAATTTTTATAAGAAGAACATATGATAAATAACTTGACTACATTACCCTTGAGTGTGATTTGAAAAGATTTCCGGATAACTCCAAGCGAGTTGCTCGCTTCACAGGTGAGTTCGCCCTTGTCTTCTTGATTTAGAAACGACATTCGAACTAGTCCATTTGAACTAATATTAATTCTTGAGGAATGGGTGTTGTCTACACGTCCTGAAAAAACAACCAATTTCTATCTATTTTTCATATTTTAAGGCTGTTGGCGGGACTACAGTTCCACGCAGTTCAAGTTTTCATCATGACAGAATCTGAATAATGTTAATGATTCTATACATTTCTCGCTATCACTCTATATATATGATATGTGTACATACTTTATATATTTGTTTATTTCGTATATGCTTAAACAAAAAAAGCGTGTTATCTAGTAATATCAATATAGTAAAAAGGGTCAAATACTAGATCGAGGATTAATCCATAAACCTGAAAGTAAGCAAAATACGAGAATTGCCCAGTGAACAATCAATTTTAATTTCATATCTCTACTTATATGAAATTGCATCGGTTATTACAAACAAGGAAATGCTATATAACACTAACTTAAGTCTGAGTTTAAGCTCTGTTCTGTATCAAGTCTGTTTCAGGGAAGTTGATAAATTAAGTTTGCCAGGTAGAATGCAAAACAGGAAAGGATTCGTGTGAAAATTCTAATCATATCTAAAATAATACTAAAAGATAAACGTCTGGACCACGCATTTTCATAACAGGTAAGAATAGTGCACAATTTGCAATACTAAAACCTCAAGAAAAGCAAAAATGATATAAAAGTTTAAGAAAAGTGCACAAATGGTCTAGATATTCTAGCACTTATATATTGTATGATGAAAGTTTCAAGCTAAATGGCTATTGCATATGCGTTGTAAAACTTACCTGAAAATACTCTAACCTTTGGTGCGGGATGCCCTGCCACGGTACAGTCTAAAACAACGTTTGCCCCAGCCAATGCTGTCACAATGTTGCCTGCACCCGTTGAGCTAGTTTTCCATTGTGGTTTATAGTTAAGTACAACGGCCACGGATATCTGGTCTGAACCGAAAGCATTCTTAACTGCGCACGTGTAATTTCCAACATGTAGGCCACTAAGATTATTAATTTGTAATGTTTCTTGATAGTCATCATTATGAAAAACCTTAAGATTATCATTTTGGTCGAAAAATTCACCGTCCTTTCTCCATGTGAAAGCTATTGGGGGACTTCCTTTTGCAACTGTGCATGTCACTGCTAATCTTTGATCTTTTTCGAGACCTTCTGGAAGTCGAACAGGGACAATTTGAGGTGGAACACAGTCAACGACAGCAAATAGCACTGCCACTAACAAGACATTGACTAACATGATTTTGGTGTTAAACATGGCTACTTTCTGACTGTGACGGCCGCCATCTTGTACCCGCCGTGAGCTCGGAAGCCATGAGGTTACTCGGTACGTGTGGTGCCCCCTGGAGGGACAAAGAGGCGACTTTTGTAAGTCAATGGTTTTAAAAATCGATTCGAAAAGGGCATTCAGTTCGATGCGCCGTTTCGGGCACACTCACTCCATACTCAAATTGAAATGAATACAACAATTCAGTCAACTTAAGTTTAATATTTAAGCGACAGAGGATGTCCCTAAGATGATCTAGCGCAAAAAGTTACCGCAAAAGTTGAACCCTGGTTCACTCGTCCCATAACAGCCTACACCTTTCAAAATTTACAAAGGGACTATATATGGAGAATGAATTTAAAAGTTCACAACCCCTATTTACATAATGTCCTTATCTCGTCTAAGTTATCCTATGCGGCCCCATATGACTTGTTTTTCCTCTTAAAATAGCAGCAATTACCACCGCATTTGAAATAAGATATTTTATAGCGTGGCGAATGATATATCTCTATTTAGGTCTACATTGTGCTGTTGCGTACCGGCTAGAGTGTGAATATAAGCTTTCCGAATGCCTCCAACCGAATTATTAGTTTCACAGATAAACTCTCCTTTATTCTCCCTCGATAGCGGATCCATTGGAACGACACCAGCTGGGAAAGCCTCAAACCGAAATTTGTAATCAATATTATCAATAATATCTGAAAGGAAATGATCCTCTGTTTTCAGAAAATGTTAATTTATTCAGCAAGTTGAAAAGAAGTTACAGTAAATGATTAAGAATATTAACGATACTTAGTGCATATTGTTAACGATGCACTGAAGGTAGAAACAATTACGTTCATGAGGAAAATGGAAGCAGAGTACGGTTCTTATATAAGTTTGTTGTAGATTGCTTTCAAACTGAGTTCAGTCATTAATTATATAACATGTTCATTATGAAAGGTATGTTCTGTCGGAATACAGAACTGAAATGTAGATCACTGAGAGAGCCACCCGAAAAACAAGGGACATATTAATTGCATTATCATTTATAGATGTATATAAACCCATAATTTTAAATGTTGTATGTACATTCCCCTTATTTTTTAGTACTTTGATGACATGTGTGAGATGTCCTCTTACAGAGCGATCCAAAGTTTCAGCTGATCCAGCACCACCAGTAAGAGCCCCAGATCAGCAGGTAAGTACTATTGTGGTTTATGCTTCAACATCACTGATATCCGACCCGACCCAAAGTATTTTTGCTGAGCATGTCTATGTGTTCGTCTTGAACATTTTGAATTTGCAACTGTTCTTGGTAGTCATCGCTACGCACCACTTTGATAGCATCACCTTCATGATTTTTCTATGTGAACCCACCCTTTCGCCAACTGGACGCTACCGAAAAATTTCTTTTTGAGACGGCCCATGTCACGACGAGTCGCTAGTGTACTGTCAGATTATCCGGTGGTCGAAAACGAGCAAGTTTGACACAAAGGTAGCACAAGGAACATGAAAATTCACAGTCGTGTACGGAGAATGACGGCTGAAAAAACCTTAAGCTAGACGCGCCATTATGATTTAATCATGAGGCCAGCAGTACCATTACCTTGTGGCACGACTTACTTCCCCTAACGAGACCATGGGAGAACTGTTAGTCGCCAACGTTAGTTATCAACGTTCTTTGGGCATTATCATATTTTACGTAGTTTTTTTCTGTAGTGATCTTCGTGGTAGTAAAGGCTTCAATTAGTTGGCTATTGAACGTTACCAAAATATGCTTCAACAACGAGTGATAATAATAATGAGTGGCACCAAATTGACTCCATAAGGCTAATGGAGAAGTCAACTATATATTGAATTCATATGAGAAAGCTACAAAATGCATATTTATTGTTTACTTGATTAAGTTTCCTACAAATTATATTAAGGACCAAATAGGCGACAGTCTCGTAGATCACTGACGGCGCAAGCGATTTGATCAATTCTAGCCTTCCTGGAATGAGAAGGCGATAGATTTCATTGTTATAAGCCCTTCAGCACATAGCACACATACTGTTAACGGAATAGTGTTATTGATCACAATTCCAAAAGATTTCTAAGATGTGTTCTAAACTCGGTGTAACCCGCGATTGCAACCTACTACATGCAAGAAAGTTGATTCACCTTAGTACGCTAAATTAAAATACACGCGCAACATTACTAGTTTATTTTCATCTTCATTGAGATGTTATAAATGGCGTGAAGTAACATAAAATACCCCCAAGCTATTTCCCATTACACATTTTATACAGATGAGCTTAATATACCATTTTGACCTAGGAAGTCAATACGCTGGATAATAATATATTTAGTCGCTATGTATCGTCGATATTTCTATATTAGGGAAAACAGCAGTATTGATGAGTTGATGACTGTAAAGGGTACTTAAGTAAAAATAAACACTTTTTCTTTTCTCTTGTTTGACCTTTCGTTATTTACGTATCTTTTTAAATGATAGTACACTTCTACTTGCATGATTTATTGGGCGTTTCTAGAATGGTTAGAATCACCGATGAGATTCATAGAGAAGTAAAAGGACGGTATTACGACTGAGGCTTTGGGGTCAATCATTGTGACTAAATATCTAGGTACACTTGTAAGGTACCATTTAGAAGATTGATAAAAATGAGATCAGAGAAATGTACATTGTGCTGTGTTCACCAAAGCGTCTATGTGTTTTAAGCCATCACATTAGTATTATAAAACATCACATAATTATCATATAGGTTACTTTAACTCAGTATATGTTCCGAAAAATCGTACCTGACAAAAATTAGAATGCTTATGGTGGATGACATACACGCAAAATCTGTAGGAAATGTCACAAATAATAGGAAAAACTAGTTTTTAGAAAAGCATTTAATATTTTTGCGATAGGCAATGGTTATCCAGTGGTCGAGTTGATTCAGTTACAGCTCTGCTATCTAGAATTGGAATATTCTATCTCTCTTTCTCTCCCCATATATACAGTTAGCAACATTGCCGCTAAGAAGCTTTTGTAGTTCGAGAGGTTTTTATGTGCGTCATTATTCAAGACTCGAACCTCGTCCCTTGAACCAGGAGGAAGATCTTCCTTCTTCAGGAAAGTTCAAACGAGTCAGTTGTACTTCTCGTAGCACATGCGACTACTAGCTGTTGACAATCTGCCAGATCGTCTGGTAACTTGAGATGGAATAATACTTAGGATCTGTAGGCTGTCGGATTCTCATCTGTGCCGTGGTTAGGACAAAATAATCTTCCATTAAAGACTCACGCAAGCAGGAAAGTGCATAGTCAAAAACGAATAAACCTTCCGTCAAAGTATACGAGGATATTTCTGAGTCAAATAAAGGAGCCAAAGAGAAATACTGAAAGTCGCTGCGAACGCAAAATGTATTTACTCTCCACCAGATCGAGGTGGTTTTTCAATATCCACCCTATTTTCTGTTATGCAAAAAGGTATAATTAAAATGCTCTCGTGAGCCAACCGTGTAATTATCACAAAATGTACAGGAGATATTTACGAACTTTCCCATCTTTTTCACTTGCACACATCTTGACTTAAACATAAGGTTATTTGGTAAGATTCTTATGGCTTATGCATCCTCAAAACGAGCTGAAATGGCACAAAAAGGGCCAATACTTCTTCCGATTTCTCTTATGTAAAAATCCTTGATAGAAAAAGCCCTCAGTACGCCACATGTCCAAGCAGAATGTTTGTTGCGGTTGATTGGTATGGCTTTAGTTTTAAACTGGACTCGGTATGACTTCAAATAAATAGTCTTCAGCTTCGTAATGGTATTGCACAAAATTGCTGTCAGATATATAAACATAATAAAGCATTTGAGGGTTAAGGTACATTTTCCATCCTGCTAGAATATAGGGTATAAATACTATTTTATTAGGTATTTCCTAGATATTACTAGGCATTTTCACTTATAATATGTGAAAGGCATACATTACGATGTGCGCAGTGCATGCGTCAAAATAGAGTTTAACGACAAATTAGTAGGCGGAATTAAGGTCTGCATTCTCTATGCTGGTTAAGCACATGCGAACATATCAAAGCGACACAGTTGTCATCAATCAGCAAACATTGTAAAATATGTTCATTCTTGACAATATGAAACAATTCATTTATTTAACAAATATACACATACTATGTCAGAAAAAATATTGCCCAGATAGCGATCGTTCCATTCGACTTGATAAAAAGCCTGCTACCTAATACAATATACTGGTTCTATTTTGCTCCATTAGCCATAGTTTAGCTTATTCCAAGCCGCCATTTTGGTCCCGCCGTGAGTTTAAGAACGTTTGTCTCACGTGATATACGTGGCTCCGCCTGGCGGCACTAAGAACTAGTACATCAGACCATAGAATGTTTCACTAAGATGTGATTGATTATATTATTTAATAATCCGCGGCTAAGAGGCAAGTTTCTTCGGTTCATAGTGATAAAAGTTCATAATGATAAATTATACGCAAGGGATTAGAAAATATATTTATCCTTCTTATTGACACTTCATAAGTATTTCGTCTTTATATAAATACAGGGACTTACGAATACAGGGACACGTTTTATCGCGCAAGCAAAAAATATTAATTTTCGACGATTTGTTTTAACTTGTAAAAGCGCACGCTAACGTTTAAAAAAGCGTTAGAAAAATATTTGCTTGGGCTCTACAAACGAATTTTAATTTGCTCTTGTATTTGCAAGCGTGTGATCAAGTTATCGGGCTAAATTTATGGACCAACACGTAATTTTCAGGAAACTGACCAAAATTTGTTTTTCGTGGGTTCGTTAAAAACTAACCGTTTTTCTATTTATTCAGACCCACATTTTTCATACACAATTAAACTCTTCCTAGCAATTGATTTTCTAATAGTTATCCTTGCTTTTGGCAGGTAAAAATGGAAACTTCCGAACCACCTTTCAATGCTTCTAACAATGGATTCTGTGCCAAGTAGCTTTCTTGAGTTTCTTATCGTGCATTTAGCCAATATGCTATAAGCTTATTCGCGAATATAAAAAATTGTCGTGAAAATTAATTTAGATTTAATTTAGTCTAAATTGTATTGTTATATGAACTGTTTTTTGGTTATTACGAGTATTATTAGAATTTAGTGGAATAAAATCTTTGCCGTGTCTCTTCATCTACAAAGCCTGTTGTTATGTCATTTGAAAGTATGGCTGAATTAATAATATGCATGGGCCTACACCATCATGTACTTCTAAGTCACCATATATTTTTGTACGATATCTAAAATTAAGTTGCAATCGGAGGACGATTTTGCGACTACTCATAAATCTTTAGTGTTTCATTATATCATTGATTCCATAATATAAAAAATAATTTATAGGTTCAACGTAAAGCAAATATATTTATGGCGTAGCCTTAAATGTGCTTGACCTAATCAATCGTTGTCTCTTACTGACGTTCACATTACACATATGTTGTATTCTGTACTGTATAACAACAACCCATAACTGTCACCAAAAGTTTGGTAAATAAATTTTGTCGCCAAAAATGCATTAGTCTGAAGTTATCCTACAGATAAATCGGTATTCAGAGGAGAATAGGGGCCTTTTGGCTCGAAGACTCCTGTTAAAGCAAAAGCTATATATAAGCTCTCGCAAACGCCCATTAAAGTATGAAACTCCACGTGTGGCAAGCAACCAAAGCAATTTTATTTTACATTTATTTTCGAGATCAATGAAAAATACAAATACCACCTTAATATCGAACGATGTGCAAACGATGTTGAGCTTGGAACCGCATAAAAATCTGGATAATCCCTGCACCCGCATATGCTACAAAACCTAAAACGTTAAGATAAAAAAATAACGCTAGAAAAGCTAAACGGACTTAATATTCTGCTGTCGATGATAGTTTCCGCTTCTGAAGTTTAAAAATCTGCCCCTTATTCTCCGGGCTTTGCTCCGTAGGATCAAAACAACAAGAAACGATGATTCGTTCATTCAGTTCGTAAATTACGACGCACTGTGCGAAGTGCTGCTTGTATTTCGGTCTATTCCCACACACGCTCTTCTCCCTACCAGTGCATATAATGCCGACCGGGGGAGCGAAAGAAACGGGTCGTGTATGGGGAAATGAGTAAGTCTCGTCGCGCAGGTTCTGCGTGGGAGACTTTTGACTTAGACTCCATGTTCTGAACATATTTGGGGTATGCCAGGTCGCGAGTTGGATTGACCATGGTTTGCTCCTTATATGAGCCCCTAGCGCGGCCATGGCTACTCCGGAGATAAGAGAAGGAGGAAGAACCGCACTGTATAGATGTTTCTCTCTCCAATAGACGAAAATTCCCAAGTTAAAACAAGCTGCTCTGCAATACTATCAAGACAGATGCTAGATTTAAAGCTAGGCTGTAGGCAGCGGTAAGGAATGAGATTTAGCGGTTCAAATGCAATTTTTAACAAACACAGTAATTTAAATGTACTCATCGCAAAGGTTTATTGAAAAGGTCATGCATTTGAAGACAACACGGTAGTATACGGAAGTTGTCTATGAATGAACTATTTAGATTTGTAATAGTCTACCAAGTCCCAACTAAAGGTGACCCACCAATGCCTCTGGCATGTAGGCACTTACTTCTTGAGTTAATTATTTTTGAGACATGGGGGCTTTTGTTTTTGAAAATGAGTTACGACGCGGGGGCTTTTGCTTTTCAAAATGAGCTTTCTTAGAACTGAATTAATTGATCGTTAAGTAAATACTCAACTGTACTATTTAAATTTAGTGAACATAAAGCATGCTGAAAATGAAAAGCAATGTTGTTTATTTTCTTCTTATCTATTTCTTTTGATACGTAGTGATGTATCTTCTCAAATACTGTTTCTCAAGTAATAATACATAATAAATTTTTGAATATTGTATTGTTGATGAATCGTATAAAGATGTAAAAATGTAAATGTTTCTCTTTACACATTAAAGTAGCATTTTGTCACGTTCTTGCTTTCGGACCTTGAGGATTACATTATTGACGTGTCCGTTAGTATCGTTGCACACCTACTGGAATCAGTTTAAATGTATCGTTTTGTTTCTCCGTACACTCATCACAATGTGTCCATGACCATAGGAACGTAGACCTCGGAAATAACTTGTAAGCACTTCTATGTGGTCATTTACTTCGCTTCCTACAGATTACTTGCTTCGTAGTCCTCGAGACATTTGACCCATCTCTCTTTTTCTTTCTTGTTTTTCCACTTTTTTAATATACATTCGTACAAGCATATTCATACGTACTCTACTTAGCCATCAGCTGATTGAGACATATGTCTTCTTTTGCTAAGTATGTTACTGGGGGCACATTTGCGAACATTGCCACTTTAGATATTCTTTTCACACCCATAGCTGCTCAACGAGCGCAGATTAGAGTCGGAATGGTCAGCAGAAAGGAAATAATCGGCATTTATTGTTACTATAGCCATGCTTAAATAATTGGTTTCAGCAAATATTTTCTGTAAATGAGTGCATTTTGTACAGGAAAACCACAAACAATCTCCACAAAAGTTGCTGTCACTTTTACTACCAGGCCCATCTAATAACTCAGTACGTGTTTATTAGCATATTTAGCAGAAAAACCCAATTAAGCTTTAGGTCACTTAATAAACGACGTTTAAGGGCAGCCGGCTGTATTCGTATATCAAAATCTCAATTAAAAACTCGCACATACATATTACGTTGTTGAGAGTATCATGTTTGCATTCGTTAATATTAAAAAAAAACATAATGACTATCTACCTGTGCAAGCAAAGGGCTATTGAAATAAAAAAATTGCAGAGCCCGACCTCGATATTGAATTGGCGTATCCTTTCACCAAGTATTATTCTATGCATCCCTGTTGAAACGTTAACTTTTAGTTCAGAAGTGGGGGTTTTAGACGGCTTTCGACTAAGCTCTATAGCACAGCAATCACAAAATATATTTTTTTAGCAAATACTTTGCCCAATGTGTAGCTTATTTTATGTAAATATTTGATAAGTGCTACCCATATTATGACTAGACAACGCTGAAACAGGGATTAGCTGCAAAAAGTCGAACACATAATGTGTTGGTAGGTTCTTTCAGTGTCCCTAAAAGTTAACCGGTATATTAAGTCGGCACGCTTTTTTGTGTGAATAGTAATTACATTCGTTGATAAAGGTTGCCATCAGGATTTAGTAAATTAAGAAGGTCTCTCTGCTGTAATTGTTGATCTTGTTCTTCTGCATTCCTTCTTCCGATTTACTTGGCGCTGTCGTAAAAGTGTCCCGTAGCCTTTTCGGAGGCCTCGGACGGAACTGGCAGAGGACGGTTCTGAAAGGGTAAAAAAATTTAGACTGAATCATCGTACCAGTTATCGTACTACAACACACCCTGATTAGATGAAATTTTCCAAATAGAATAATTAAGAAAAAATAGCCTACTTTTGGTGCCTCCTTCCGGCTCCATGTACCGGTGGTATTGGCATTCACTACGGTAGGAACGAGAGTGGCTGCGCTAGCTGTCTGAATTTGTGCTGCCGTCTGGGCTGCTTGTAGTTGAACGGCCGTAGGATCTGCCTGAGCTGGCACAGTACCGTAAGTCACTGTCACCTCGTTACCCGCTGCGTCCACGTAGCGCTGTGGCATCATAGTCCCGTAGAGTGCTAGCTCTACCATAATTCAGCCAATTTCTAAACGTTAATATTATGCTTAATAGATGCAATTAGTGCAAATAAAAAACTTTCGGTTTTCAATAGGTAATTCTTTCAATGAAAAGTTTCGTGTTGTTATCGAAAATGTTACGCAATACAAATTGTAACAAAACAAGAGTCTTTAAAGGCGATGATTGCGCACAATTTTTTTATTATAGGCTCTTAAGATACGGAAAATACGTGCCCGCGTACAAAAATAAAACAGTACCGTGCAGTAACTCCAAAGAATATGTAATTCATTGTTTATTACCTATTATATGAATAGCTACCGAGGTCGAGTGGTGACACTAATGGATAGTTCAATGACAATCTGTGAATTTAAATGAACTTGCGAAAGGACAACATATGACGATTGGCGAATTTTGAAAAATTTGTCTCATGACATAGAGGTTTCTACGTGAGACTGTAAAGAAGAAATCTTACAGTGAGCGCACTGAATGAAACAACACCAATAAAGATATTCAGGCATTTGAAGACTTAGGTTTGTCGAGATCAATAGAGAACTTTGTGGGGCAAGTTCTCACCTTGTGGCGGTGGCGGTTGCTGAACGTTTTTCAATTGCCGACAACAAATGCACGAGCTAACCACAATAACAATAATTGCCAGGGCGAGAGCTCCTGCAGGGACGACGAAATACATGTTGAGGAAAAGAGGAAGTTCCCCATCGGTTTCGAACATCTCGACCAACATATCCGCTAGGATTAACAAGGTGAGATAACATATTTGACTGAAATTAGTTACCGTACTGACTGCCTATATTTTTCGTGCAATAGATCCTACCGGTAGACTTCTTGTACTCTAGATAACTTGTGTGAACGGAACTACCCATTGCTTCATGACCCATTGGGTAAAACCTAGTGTTGAACTGCTGATGGTCTCACAGCTTTTTGCGTTCTGCTAATTTCTAAGAATAAAACAACGTTTTCCCTCTTACCATGACTTCAATTCAGCTTTGGCGCTTTAAAAATTAGCTTTTGCTCAATTGCCTAGACAACTTTAGAAGTTACCAAGGAATAGGGAATTAATACCCCTTTTATTGAGTACACCCCAATATAACAATGAGATCCCAATAAACTGGCTTGTGTTATCTTACTTACGTGATCTCAGAGTTTGAATCTTGAGAATTTGCGATGGGTCCCCTCTAACCAGTCCGTTGTTCGCAGTAAGAAATATTTCGTACGTTACGCCACTTTTGAGACCCTCCAGAGCGTAGCTATTTTCTATTGAGTTTGCTATGACGTTCTCGAGCCATGCACCACCGTCCGCTTGACGGTGGTGCACCGTAAAATCTAAAGTATGACATAAGTTTACGGTTAAATATAGTTACGGCTTTTTCAAATACTATGCAAATAACATCGAGACATTAGTTAACAATTTCTTGCCTGTCGTAGCGCTTTGATCTGTTAGTACATTCCGTTTCGTCTAAATCGTGTTGGAATCTGTACATACGATATAAAACAATACGAAAGTACACCGAACTGCCCTTAAAGTAGCATACCCAAAGAAAATCAGCTATAAGAAGGTTTCAGCACTTACTAAATTTTTTCCCTCCAGTACGAAGCTGCCAGTGCACTTTGATTGAGTCCATGGTTACAGCATCGACGAAAAGACGGGGAATATCAGGTGAATCCTCTGCAATAATAAAACACGAGTGAATTTCACATGTACAGATAACTGCAAGCAAACATTTGTATCAATCAATCAATAAGTCTTGTGCAATGCCCATTTCACCTCCGGGTCTGGTCATGACGAGCCTTTGTGGACTGGTGGGCCCGGATCCTGCATGATTGTATGCCTGTACAGTAATCTCGTACTCCGTCCCTTTATTTAGACCTTGAAGGATGAACTCGTGTGTAATGTTGTTGGTCTGCTCCACCTGTAACAGCGCGAAAATGGCATAGCCGTAAGTGTTTCATAGTATTAGACCAATCACTTAAACAAGATAGTTATAATTATGCTCTAATGTACCTTCATATATGACGTGCTTCCACTAGAATTCTTCGGTTTAAATCCTACATAGTAGCCTTCAATGTCCCCATTCCATGCATCCTTTTGAGGTGCCTTCCATGATACAAGCACAGTGGTAGGGCCTTGTGTCACAGCATTAACGTCCAAAGGCGGCGCCTCAGGCTCTTCTTCGTTAGTCGTGAATGTTACTGTTCGCGATGATTCACTTTTTCCCATAGCGTTTTCGGCTGTCACACTAAGAACGTACTGCGTGCCGGGCTGAAGATCACGGACGAGTGTGAAATGTTGCGCTGATGGAACTACCATTTCCTGCAGCCGGTAGGATACCCCATGTTCTTTCCAAAACTGTACGATGTACTTTGTGATAGGACTATTACCATCGTAGGAAGCTGTCCAGTGTACAGAAACGGAGCGTGACCAAATGTCTTTTACCTGAAGTCCATAAGATTTTGATGATAAACATGATTCCTTTTTCGGCATATGATTTTTGATAATGGTTACTTGGGATATGACAAAACGTCAAAGTCATTTGAAAAATCTTCTTACAATGTTTTTTCCTCTTAGTATAGATTTAGGTGCATCAATAAAGAATATAGCAACTGTATAGAATGTTCAACGTTCGTTAAACACACCTTGACATCTTGCGGTGCGCCGGGCGCATCCTTAACCACAAGTTTAACCTTGCGCTCATCGTTTCCAAACTTGTTTTCGGTGAAGCACGTGTACAAAGCTGAATCCGAGCGATCAGTTTCTCGGATCAACAAATCTGAACTCATGCCATCCGCCGTAATCGTTTCAACGATCTCGTATCTGTTAATAAAAAAACAACTTGCCATTAACAATGATTCCGTCATCAAATGGCACATATCGTGCTGGTATCCGCACATTTGAAAGAAGAAGTACATTACTAGCACGTTGAATAGAACAGAACGGAAAGCATTGTGTTTGTGTGTCGTAGTGAAACAATTCATTGCGGGTTTGACAAAAAGCTACTGTCAGCCGTACTCTAACCTCGTACTGGTTCTCTTATCTAGCTTGACATTTCCTTTGGACCAAATGATTGAAACTGGATGATCTCCGAGGGCGTCGCATTTGAGCCGAGTGGTTTCGGAACGACGAGAAGTGATGACCGCCGCTTTGTCTTTGAATCGCGCTGGCACTGAAATAACATAGAACACAAGGGCGACAATACCTTTATCTCCCGAATTCAAAACATGCGGTTAAAATGAAAAGTACCTTAACCTGCGTCAAAAGCAGTGATTCACTTCTCGTTATTTATTAACGTCTTCAAATGAAAAGGATGAGTTCAATAATGAGAAGAGACATTTCTATTAAGGCCTTCAACTTTGACAGTTTAAAGGCATACGTTATTGTCCTGCGGATCTTACGTTAGCCTTATCTTTAAGCGCTACTCTGAAGCTTTTTAATAATGGTCATATGCTGTAAATTAATCATTGTCGCCAATTATCTGAAGCTAAGAATCTGCTAAATGATTCTAGATTGTTTCAGTTGTGCATTAATATAAAATTAACGCGTCCTTGAAATTGATATGAGTTAGATTGTATTGACACAGTTTTGTATTAGAGCATATGTTAATATTGCTTTTGTATTGTCAAACATATGTACTTATAAGATATTATAGGTCCCTACGATGACTGCCCAAGAGAAAAGATACTAAAGCATTAAAAATATTTTTATTCCTTTTTTCATTTGAGTATGCTGAACAAATATTTTTTAAATAAAGATACAAATATGCTTATCGTAGATATGTAAAGCTGCTGAGTTGGATATGAAGGGTACCGCTAAGATTCAACGTGATTTTTCGGGGAGGTCTTTTCCATCGTGTCTGAAGCTTCACATTGATAGTTTCCCTTATCTAGGGTAGATATCAAGGCTATTGTAAATAGTCCGTTCACAAGTTGCGTGGCCCCGATTTCTGCTGAACCTGAAAAAGTAATTTCTTTAGAACGCGTTTCATATATAAACAGATTCTTTGTATAAGTTGAGCCTGGAAAATACAATAAGTTGCAAATCACGCATCTCAGGTGCATACTTAGAAAATATAAAAAAAGCAGCAAATGTCTGTAGAAGGGACAAACATTTGTACAAACGTTAGGCTCTTGGATGAAGTAAAAATTCAACTGATTGTTATAAAAATGTACACTAAAGATCGCATTAAAAGATTTGTATAAAAACACATTAAATATACTAAGTTTTGTTAATACATCTTAAAAAACATGTGAAGAGAATGACCCCTGACGCAAATTAGTTAAAGGCATATGCTCGTGAAATAAAAATCTTGTTATAATAATCATATTAAAATGTATGAAAAGTAGCTTTCTCACAAGAAAGAAAATAAATGTTAATCATGTTAACAAGACGGCTGATTGCCGCCCCTTTTGTAACCCTTATGGTTCGTTGGGGATGTCCAATGGCCCGACAGTCTCCGATAGTAGTCTACTATTGCTCGTGGGCCTGACACTATCTCTATTAATTTATCACTGACGTTTAAATTCTAAGGTACTAAATCTAAGGGCCTAATCACTGGCTTAAATTCTAAGGCAACTCTTACAGACATTTGATCCGTTCCGAAAACATTGTTTGCTGAACATCTGTAATTGCCCACATGTTCTATGGACAGTGTCTCTTTTCAACTGCTTAAAACGCCGCCTTTCTGAGAGATAATTGGCAACCTTAGCTGGCAAAATCTGCGGTGGTACAGAACTTCCATGACATTTGATCGATTGAAATGAGATGCATGATCCATGAAGAGAGATTTAGGTAATATTAGCCTTTTTCTGAGAATGGCACTGTCTCAACATATTTTTATACAGGCCTCAATAACCCTTGTTGCATCTGAAATGTATGAAATGCACATCTATAAGCTAATGCACAGCTATAAGACAAGAGAATGAATATATTTTTAAAATTACAGCCCTAGATGGGTCAAGAAGTTATAATGATTTACTACTGCTGTTTACTTAAGTAGTATAATAGAGTAGGAAGAATAAAAAATGTAAAACAGCGAGAGGTTTTTAGCATGAAATTTTGCTTTGTTGTTTTATTTTTTTGCTTTATTTATTATTTATTAATTGGCAACAGTTGTAATGAAACTGAAACATATCAATTAAAATTAGATATTAGGTTGTATGAAAAAGTAATCTGCCTTGCTTATATTACTCGTGAAGACATTGACAAGCTTAATTCGATGCTAAAATATATTAGTAAAAAATTTACCTTGTTATTCTGCTGAGGTAAAGTTATACAAACAGCATCGGTTTCTTGTCCCACCTAGGATTCCATAGAAGGATGGCTAATGTCGATGGCTTCTTCTAGTAGGAGACGTGCATCGTGCTGATTATTGACAATTTATTTATGACAATTTGTTATACACATAAAATTCAACAGTCAAGTATCTCTCTGGTACTTGGCAGGCCGTTTTAATTTTAACAATTTAACAAATGAATAATTACCATGATTATACTCAATTAAGTTGTACCAGATTTTCTAATCATAATGTGTTATCTGTATTAAATTCGAAAGAGCACACTACCACTCAGAAAAATGGTGACAGTCTTAATTATTCTTCCAACGCTATTTGCGGCTTCGCATCTGTATTCGCCTTTATCACTAGAAGCTACCGTCTCGATAGTTAGTAGGCCGTTTGCCGATCGATTATTACTTATCTCCGTTAATCCTGAAAGAAGATGTAGCAGTGCTCATCTGTTATATATGCTTACGTCTATTTGTCATTATGTTATTGGTTTGCGAATTTGTGAGTATTAATTTAAGATGAGACGTTATCACGGTTTACCGAACCGCTGTCTAAAACATTAATATCTGACGCCTGATAAATAACATAGGAATACGGAAAATTTGAGAAAAATCGTGAAATTTCAATAGCAACGTGATTTTATAAATACAACAACCTATGTTAGCACTATTCTTATTTGTACTAGTAATTTTTTTTAATATTGGAAATATTCAGTCTTCAGTGGTCACATCGTACAGAATATCACCAAAAATAACTTTAAAAATTGGGTACTGGGGTAAATTAGTCATTGACGACCTATTTTACTTGAGCTCATTGCGCAAAAAGTGAACGTGAACAGTTTCATGTTGATATAGGTCCGCTTGTCCAAGCTTCAATGTGCCTAAGAGTCCACATTATAGTAATTTCGTATATGTCATGATTTAAGCTAGATTATTTTACTCACCTCTAAAAAGCTTAACGAGAGGTGGAGGATATCCAATGGCCCTGCAATCCAGTTCTAAACGCTCGCCAGCTACACCTCGCACATCCAAGCTCTCTTTTTTAGCAACAATCCATTTAGGCGCGAATTTCATTATTACCTGAGTTGTCATTTGATCCGACCCGAACAAATTCTTTGCATTGCACGTATAATTTCCAACATGATCTACCACGAGATTATCAAATTGTAATTGGTCTTGAAAGTCATCAACATGGGTAATTTTTATCCCTGGCTGGTTTATAATTGGGACGCCATTTTTTGTCCAGTTAAACGAAATCGGAGGTGTTCCTGCTGTCACTAAGCATATCAATGATAAACGTTTTCCCTCTGAGAGGTTAGTAAGGCTTCGGTGAGGAGCGATTTCGGGCGCGACTGAAAGAGAGCATTCAATTTAGTCATCCAGATTATATTGAGCCAGAAGGTTCAAACAATGCTAAACACATAATGTTCCATAAGATTTACCATGATGAGAGCTGTAGTACACTACGTAGGTAGTAAGTCCAGCCAGGTCTTGAAGGTTGTAAGATTTCTATAATTTGAGAATTTTATAGTCGCTTTTTTACGAATGGTTCATATTGTTAGAGGGTAACGCCAACGATACGTACCTTGAGCATGGGTTGAAACAAGAATCACGTTAAGTAACAATAGCCAAACGAACATGGTGAGATACATAGAATTCTTCAAATTTAAGACAGACGCCATTATCCTTTGCTTGCATTACTAGGCACAGCCGCCCACAACGGCGATACATGTAGCTCCCCCTGGCGGAACCATCTGATAAGTCCTCACGTGGAGGGTGTTCTTAGGTAATCATTTTTTTTACTCTCTTTTGTAACGACTACTTTAATCAGCGTACTCGCTATTCGTCTATAGTGGTGTAGGTTGTATTCATTAACAGTGTATGTCCTTTGCAACTATTTTCTTTGGTTCGGCTGCTTTAAATAGGTGGCGCTGAAAGCTTACACCATGGGAGTGTGCACGCTGCACGTATTGTGTGCTTTCTCTTTTTACGCGTTTCCACTTTTGTAAGAAAAAAATTTGCGGTAATCTGAGTTGTCACAATTCTTGCTTCTTTCTGACGCACTAATGGCGTCATAAGTACGCACTTGTCCCGGTCGTCGTATATAAAGTTATGGGTGTCAAGATGATTAGCTCCAAACGGAATGGCGATTTTAGAAAATGCAAGAAAAGTTTAAAGAAATATTAATGCACCGTAATAGGATTGTATTTACGTAGAAGTGGTGACAAATTGGAAGCGCCGCAGGCAAATGTTTCCTCATCAGCGGAAGTCATCCCAAAGAAGTGAACTAGTCCGGCATCAATTTTCAGCCGCCGTCCATTTTTGACTCCAGTACCGCCTGTCAGAAATAAAGGCTTGCCTGTTAAAATATTTTATTGCAGCTAAATAACAATACGCTTCATTCAATGATAATTCCATAATTTCGTTGTTATTGATTTATATTGATATTTTCATCCACGCTGATATAACATTTCTAATTGGCAAAAAATATTCAGCTAGAAATAATTTATCTTTAGTATAGAACACGTCAATCGGTGTGCCAGTATGAGCTAACAAACACCAATTGCAACTTCCTAAAGCACTATATCTGTACCTTCAGTATAACCTAAAAATCAACGAATATCATGCACTTTTACGATATATGTAACGCTAATTGTGCCTCTCCTAAACCCACGGATAGATTAGTGTAGACAGCAGTGCTACAGCTATAATGAAGCAACTCACCTTTTAATATTTTACGTGTCGATGAGAAATGTCCTTGGACTCTATAATCGAATAAACCACTTTGTAACTACTGAAACCAATCGGAACACCTTGTAATCCAATTATACGAATACTTCAGAAGAACAGCCACTGTCTCATTAACCCGGCAGCGTTCTTCACGTTTCCTTTATAATTCTCGGTGTTAGCTGGAGTTACGTGCTAAATTAGTACTGTATCCTGATGTTATCCGTGTGCAAGATTTTCATATAATTATTCGATGTAAGTTTTATGTTGTCTGTCTCCATAAATAAAATAAACTCCGTTCAAAATAGCCAGTTGTTGGCTTTTTTTCATAATTTCGGGCACCTTTACTGGTGCGATTTGATGCACCTGACAGACATTATCCACCAAAAAATACGCAAAAAAATGCACCAAAAATTTGCGAAGGTGTCCAATATTGGCAAGTTATGAGAATGGCAACAAATGCCGCTTTTGTTTGATTTTCTATAGGATGGCGAATCCATTAGTAGAGAGTCAAGCACACATGGTGCCTTCTGGCGGAACCGAACGAGAACTGCTGACAACTTATAGCACTGAACAATCTTGAGGCTGCATGATGTGCGCAAATGTTAACAGTGGCTTCTGATCAACAAAGCAATTATGAGACTTCAGGTCGACGTGCACTTGCTAATATATTTAGCAGTTCTCGTCACACACACATACTTCACTGACTATACATACTCGAAGCTTTTCCCACGAACCGGTAAGGATAAGGGAGACTATGCTTTGGATAGGGAACGATAGAGTTTTGAGCCTCGCGCAAATATCATCCCTTGTCTTCAGATTCGAGGGAGTAAACCCGTGATAGTCCGCCATGAAGAAATTCAATTCGGAGTGACGAAATCAATGCGGTTCTCTCTGAAAGAAACCAGTAATTTTGGGTTATAATAAATAACATTTCCTATCTAAGGAAAATATTATTAGATGTGCATAACTCAGAATGAACGAAAGTGCCTTTAGCATTACCACATAAATGTTGTATTGAATTTACGTAGGTAAAAGAATATTAGCTCGAGCTGTCAAATTTTCACGATGACTGTATCTGTACTGCTCGTATTTGGACGTTGTTTATTGCTTACGTAAAGTTTTTTGAGTGTTCTATAGATGAAAAGCGGTCATACCTTTAAATATCTTTACAGCCGGCTTTGGGTAGCCACGTGCGGTATTGTTGGCTTCGATCGAAAGAGAACTTCAGTAAGGTTCCAAGACGTTTTAAATTTCATAATCACCGGAACATCTGATAAAATTCGTAACAATTCTACATACTGCAAGTAGAGTTGCCTATACGGTTGCTCAGCAGTTTATCAAGTTGAAGCGTTTCTTGATTAGCACCTTTATAAAGAATCTTGATTTCTTTATAACATACTTAAATGACATTGTTCTTTGGCCATTGAATGCGGTTGGTTAGCACACCTTTTGAATTGCGCATAACTGTTGACCCTGCTCGAGATCATCAGTTTATGAAACTGGCATAGGTTAACATGCCTTACAGCCTCAAATAGCAGATTGACAAACATAAGATACCCGGTGTAAAGGCTATGCCTCATCATGACTTTGGGTGTTAATGGGCCTGGAGTATGCGCCGTAAACTTGCATTCCGGCGGCATTCATAAAGCCCCCAGCGGGATCTAATGAAAACTGAACATTGACGTGGCTTATTGGTAAACCTGTTTATTAAAGACAATCTAACATATATATGTACAATTGTCTACATTACGTTTGTCCTATGTAGTGTTTTAAAATCGTATCCACAAAAAGAGATAAAACGAGAAAATCTGATCAATTCAGCAGGTCCATAATAGAACCCGGCAAAAACAATTACCGGTGAGCAAAAATGTAACAGTCTTGATGATGTGGCCAAGACTGTTCGAGGCTTTACAGAAATAATCGCCTTTGTCCGAGGCCTGAACATCTTTGATAGTTACTAAACCGCCGTTGCGCAATATTCTTGTTGATGGAATGACGAGTTCACCTTCTGCAAAAGATTATTATTTGACTAGTTAGAGAAATGTTAGATATTAGTTTAAAAATGAAGAAAAAAGGACAATACACGTCCCAAATTTTGAGGATACATTAGGCTCTTTCGAGTAGCTTGGATCATGGCTCGTTGTTAAGCCTGCACATCACAATTAAGCAAATTATTTAGCTTTGACTACCACGCGGCTGGATACTGAATATACGCTTATAAATATATAAAATGAATTTATTACCACCTATCGTGTATAAGGTGCTGCTTTCTATGGTACTCTTGATACAGAAAAATATTTATTAAAAATATCGACAGAGAAATATTTTCAGTACGTTGGTAGTGTTGTCCACGCTAATTTAACATGGCGGCATCGTGTACTAATATCAGTAGCTAAAGAATATTTAGGGGATTAATGTGCCTCAGCCGAGGTTTAAATGCGAGACTTGGAATTAATAAAAAGTTGTCCAGTCGCCCTCTTATGGCGAACCGCTTTTAGTTAGTAAATCTCATATCTGGCACACTTGTTACATTTTCTGGGCCATTTCAATTAACTCTTATTTTAATGTCATTAAATTCGACGGGTTATGTTAAAAAAATTATTAAACAAATGATAATTGCAACTCATTATATTACGTTTACAAAACAGACAGACCATATTAAGCTTGCTCAATTTTCCATTGCCGATCCTAAACATCAAGTATTACCTTGGAAACTTCGTACAGCATATAAATCATAAGGTTTCTTTTGAATTTTGCCTTAATTTTGCAAAGCCCATTTAAAATAGTGGGCATATGAACCAGCACTAATTCAAATAGTTATTATAACCATCAGTTGAATAAATTCAATAATGAAAAATAGTGAAAGTCTTCCTCACCTTTTCGAATATGAATAGCTGGAAGTGGATATCCTTGAGCACGACAATCTAAAAAAAAACTGCTTCCGGCTTCTTTTTGTACAGCTACTGTACTGCCATTGGGGGACGCCGTCGTCCATTTTGGGACATATTTAAGTGTTACCTGCACTGATATTTCGTCTGTGCCGTGCAAATTTTTGACCAAACAACTGTAATTACCTACATGGTTCGGGTTTAATCTCTTAATTTGCAGGGTCTCCTGGTAATCGTCTATGTGTAAAATTCTTATTTCATTGGACCCAACGATTGGAATGTTGTCTTTTCGCCATGAAAAAGAGATCGGCATTGCTCCCTTGCGTACAGCACAATTTATTGCTAACCGCTGACCTTCTTCCAAGCCTTCTGGATCTTTAGCGGGAGCAATGTGAGGGGCCTCACTAGCCCTGATGTAATCAAAAGTCAGTCGCGACGCAAAAACAATAAAAAGCAATGAGCATTTGCGGGCCATTCTAGAGCATTGATGAGTAAAGGGGAGGCAGTTCCAGTGTTTAGGGTCGCCATTTTTATCCCGCCATGGCGTGTCTCGTAAATTCAATCACGAAACAAGTGGCGCCCTCCTCCGGGGCTAGGGGTAAAATACTTTTTTAGCATGATATAAAATACGCCTATAAAGTGAAGGTGGGGACTCACATGGCTATATACAAACTATTAAGTTTGGAATTAGAGTAGATAGGGTGTATATTGGCATCTATGAACCTGTTTTTGATCAAGGTAAAACTCAATACTATAAACGGAATGCGATATACCTAAGAACGCGGTTAAGTTCAAAAGAAAATGACAAAGGAATTTGCAAATTATAGTGAAAAATTAAAAAAATTGTAGTATAAACGTCACACCGGCAAAACAATGTTTGTTTTCATGTATTCTTTCATTTACTTCCCTTACGTTGATGACAGAAAAATCATTAGACATTCACTCGACGCTTATTATTATGGTATATGGACATATGTTATTTACTGGAACAGCTTAGAGTGGTGTTCGTACACATATATCAGCAAATGCAATGAAAACCCCAACCCAAATGAGACATAAGCGACACGAAAGCGTAAAAGAAGAGAAATCAAGCAAGACCATTATTTGTATAATTATCCACGTAACAAACAATATGGTAAAACATCAACAAACAGTAACAACATTTATTTAAAAATTTAACATTTTATATTGAAACCACGTAACTGAGTGAATCGAACGTTACCGTTGAGATGGATCTTGATTTTTTTCGTTAAGTTTCCTACAATATTAGAAGCGTTGCACACATAATCTCCTTTGTCTTCAGGCGTTAAATTGAGAATCTGTAAGAGACCATCCACAGTTCGGACGCGACTCGTCGATATAATGCGATGCTTATCTGAAAAATGCAACCTGTTAACATCATAACTAAGCGTAATTATATTTCAATAATTAAAGAATTTCAATGGTTTTATCGGAATTGAAAAATGTGGCTTGGAAGCAAGTCTCGTGTTGGATTAGATTAAAAAATTGAGACACATTTCGGGAACTCACATAGGCGATCCGAGGCATTGAGGTTCAGCACGCATTTTTATTTAAATTTTAACACTAAATTTTTAAAATTGTGTGTCGCAACTGCTTTAGAGAAAAGAACTACTCTTGTGCGAAATATTAAGTTCTTATCAAAATTGATTAAATTGTCACACGACTAGAAATAGCTGTCGTTATATTTACAATAGAATAACATTTAGAATGAACTACTTTCTTTTTTTGCCTAAATGTAACTGAGTTTGTCTGAATATATTTTAGAATCAAAAACGCAAAACATTTAGAATAAGGGCGTAGGGTATCTTCTAACGTTTATTTATAATTACCTCAAATTCCTTTTATGATCTCAAGTCAGAGGGGCTGGTTAAAAGAAACTCATATGCCTTCGACATTAAAGACAATTTTTGGTAGGCTTGAAAGGCTGCATCTAAAGAAGAATATGAGTTTTACGTACCTTTGTGGATGCTCACAGTTGGCGTTGGGTGTCCTATCGCTCTGCAGTCAACGCGAATCTCTTTATCTGCTATTCCGTGTACTTCTAAGCTGTCATTGCCAACTATCCATCGAGGTTTGTACTTCATTATAATTCGTGTGGACATGTGATCTGAGCCAAAAGCGTTCTTCGCTTGGCACGTGTAGTTAGCAACATGCGTAGAACTAAGCCTAGAAATTTGGAGTTGTTCTTGAAACTCGTCAAGGTGAATAATTTTTACATCGGAAGATGCTATCAACGGGCGGCCATCCTTTCGCCATGAGAATGAGATGGGCGGTGTGCCCCGCAGAACCGAGCATAAAATCATAAGACGCTGCCCCTCGGCAAGGTCATCAGGTATTTTAATAGGTCCAATGTGGGGTACTTCACTCGTATGGCATGTGCCGCACATGGCATACGAGAAAAGAATCACTAGCAAAGTGGACGGGCGCATCATGCTTTACGAATGCAGGCTGTCGCCATCTTTGTCCCGCCGTGAGCTTGGAAATTCAAAAAAGTGCGACACTCGTGGCGCTCCCTGGCGGGACCAAAGTAAAGCTAAATAGCTGCAGCTGGCATTGTTAAATATGTCTCGCTATTTTATTATTTCGATTCCGTTAAGTTTAAATGTAAATTACTTATATTAAAAACGTATATTTAGTTATGGGCGAAATATGCGATAAGTAGCCGTAACCATCAGGCATTGGGGACCTTCGTACAGATTTAAATATAAAGGCGGGAAATTGTTTACCGTTAAGATAGACGTTCACCGTCTTTTTCAAGTGTCCTAGGGCATTTGAAGCTTCACACGTGTAATCGCCCTTGTCAGCAGGTTTTAGCGAAGAAATTTTTAGGAGGCCGTTTAGAACTTGAAACCGATTTGAAGGCACGATGTGTTGCTTGTCTAAAAAATAGTAATTTTATTAGTTAACGTAGTGATTTTATACCTAGCTAATATTTTATTCATTTAGTACATATATAATACGTTTGTCAATAGAATATGAACTTGTAATATATTATTATTATTATAATATAGCTTATTAATTATAAACACAACGTTCAAGTTGTCACTAAGAAATTCAACATGAACATTTTTATGAATAGAATATAAATCTTTCACATCAGTGTTCGGGTAATTTACTTCCCTACATTGCCGAAAATCTGATTAATCTGATCAGGTTAAAATATAAGGAAAACATCACCCAATTTACCCAAGGAAAATATCTTATTGCGTTTATATACATATATGTTAACATATTCAAACAGTATTTCTACTCTGAAGGCTCATTGATCTCAAACCTACATATTACAGCTCAAATACAAGTCTGGCGAGACCTTACTAACAACTGTTGAATTTACGCTAGGATGAAAAACTCAAAATGAAATCCGAATCTGAATTCTAGCGACTAGTTTAACGTAAGCTCCAATTATTTGGAAAACTATGACGAAAAATGTCTGCACTTGAATATGTCCTTATATATACCGTAAATATCCATGAAATTTTAGTAGAATTATATTGCATACCTTTCCAAATTGTCACAACAGGTGTAGGATGCCCTACGGCCCTGCAGTCTATGCGAATTCCTTTGTCTGCCACTCCGTAAACTTCGTCACTATGATTTTTTGCAATCCATTGAGGCTTATATTTCATTACAACCTGTACGGACATATGGTCCAAACCGAATGCGTTCTTAGCTTGGCAGGTGTAGTTAGCAACATGGGCGGAATTGAGGCTAGAGATTTGGAGTTGTTCCTGGAACTCGTCTAAATGAATTATTTTAACATCAGCTGAGGTAGCTAGTGGGATCGAGCCTTTCCGCCACAGGAACGAAATTGGTGGTGTCCCCCTTAGTACGGCGCATAAAATGATAAGGCGCTGACCCTCTACCAGGTCGTCAGAAATCCTTATCGGCCCAATGTGGGGCGTTTCGCCAGCATTACATATGCCGCACATGGCACATGAAAAAACTAACACGGACAAGTTAGGCAAGCGCGTCATCTTTTGGGAAGGTAGACTGTCTTCTTGATCTTGATCTTGATCCCGCCGTGCGCTTAAAAATCCGGATAAAGCCAATACATGTGGCGCTCCCTGGTGGTACCCAAGAAAAATTCCGAGAACAGTGGTTACTAACAATCTGATTACATTTTGCTTTTGTACAAGCATCGACTTATGAGAGATACTTCTAAATGAAACACATTTGCACGAGATATAGCCATGGGAAATCATTCATTGTACATACCAAGTGCTTAGTCTTTGTTTATTAGTTTCATCAGGTAACAACTGCTGTTTAAAAAGGAGCGCGGGCCTTCCCTTGTTCAAAGCGTCAACCTCACGAATATTCTCGTATTGTATAAATTCTCAAAAACAATTTTTCGCGCTAAAAGTAATCCATTTTTGTCGCGCCGTCATCTATTCTCGCTGAGAATAATAACTGGCCAAATATTATGATTCAGGCTTGGATTCAAACCCTATTTTTAATAACCGAAAATTTACCCGTACAAACCCTTAAGTAAATAAACCTTTTCTTTAAACAAACAATTCTTTGTCTTATTTGATCTCACTATTTGTCTTATAGGTATCCTTGTATTTTATAAGAAAAAGCTTACAGGACATATAGGCATGAAAAGAACTCTTCGACGTCGCGTCCAGCAATGTCAAAGCAGTGAATTTAATGAATGCTTTACCGTCGAGGTAGACATGCATTGTCTTTGTAAGGACTCCAAGGACATTTGAAGCTGTACAAATGTAGTCGCCTTTGTCTTCAGCTCTTAGATGGGAAATCTCCAAAAGACCGCTGATGGAACGAATTCTATTGGAGGGTACAATAGAAAGCTTATCTGAAATACGAAAATGGATTTTTGATGAAAATTTTAAGGAACGCGAATTTATATTACGATATAACAGCAAGTCAATCTCTTATAATTTGCCAAATATGCGGAGGTCATGAACGGTGAATGGATTACTTGTGTTAACAGATGAAATTAAGGTAGTATACAATAACTGAAAGCTAAGGTTACCGGGTTCTTTTTATCATATATTTGCATAGGCCCCGCTTTTATAAACAGAAAAGGCTCATAACGCAATTGTAGAAACTCTTTACGGACAGAGTTTATCGGAGGCTGTGTACATTTGGTTTAGCAATGCTCACGTTCAGATTGTGTTGCCAAAACAGCTGCATTAAATGCCCCAATGATACGAAATTTGTCTACTCCGTAGTCACTCATACCCTCTTAGATCATAGAGTACTGCATTGGGAATCAACTCAGCACACCCAGAGCTTACGTAGCGGCTGATCACTTTATATTTGACAGGCAACAGTAAAGGAAGAAAATTACTTTCAGTTTGAAGATAAAATTTAGAGTATTTCCACAATGAAAACCGAGTTAGTCCTAGTACGTAAAAAACTGAAACATCAATATTCTGAAGCACCGAACTAAACCAATCTTGTCGTCATTCCGAGTTAAACCAAATGGTCATTGTGCCAATACGTACCTTTCTGAATTGTCACCGCGGGTGTCGGGTGACCCGTCGCCCGACAGTCAATGCGGATTTTTTGATCCGCTACGCCATGTACTTCTTCACTGATGTCGCTTTCTTTCCATCGTGGTTTAAATTTCATCAAAACTTGAATCGACATATGGTCTGAACCGTAAGCGTTCTTTGCCATGCAAGTGTAGTTGGCAACATGAGCAGAGCTGAGGCTAGAAATTTGTAGCTGTTCTTGGAACTCATCTAGGTGCATAATTTTTACACCAGGAGAAGTCAGTAAAGGACTGGAGTCCTTCTGCCATGAAAATGAAATGGGCGGTGTGCCTCTTAGCACTGCACATACGATCATAAGACGCTGACCTTCTACTAAATCGTCGGATATTTTTATGGGACCAATGTGGGGCGTCTCGCCGGCAAAACATGCACTATATATGTGACACGAAAAAAGAAGTGCAAAAAAAGTACTCGAACGCTTCATTTTCGGTGGAATAAGGATCGTCGCCATCTTGCTCCCGCCGTGATCTTGAAAGTCAAACAAGCGCAGCACTTGTGGCTCTCCCTGGTGGGACCGGAGTGTAACCTAGCCTTGTAAGGATCATTTGAGCATGTATACCTGCTCAGATGTTAGACGACCTACAACCAGTAGGAATAAACTGTAGATTACAGATGTCGCGAACTGAAGTCAAGGAATATTTGGCAAAGATTGGTACAATATGACTCTATAACAATGCAGCAAATGTTTAAAAAAAGCGCGCGCTTTCTTCAACCAGCAATTTGATATCACTATTGTTTAATCTAAGTCACGGTCAGGCTTAGATTACCACTTAAAGATAGGTTGATGGTTTTCGTTACGGATCCAACGGCGCTGGACGCCTCGCATGTATAAGTCCCTCGATCAGATAAGTTAGAATGGTCGATTTCTAGTAGGCCATTGTGAAGGCGAGTTCTAGATGAGCTCTCGAGCAAAGCACCCTCTGTAGACAAAAAACCAAGCATACATATTAGAAAATTTATAATTCAATACGTAGGTTTCTTTATTTTTATTTTTAACTACTTAAAAATGATGAAGGAACCGGGAGTAATAATTATTATAGTATCTTCCATACTTGATTTCTCAAGGCTATTCGCTGATATTATAATAACAGATATTGTGTGCACACTTTGTACATAATCATAATTACATTCGCCTTCATCATTATTGTCACTAATATTATTAATATTATGACCATAAATTGCAGTGTCATAATATCCCATTTGATACTTGTCTCAGCTCAACAATCCAGGAAATCCTTATGTGTGAAAAATTGACTACGTGGCCAATTTTCCTTACGTTTATAGTATGAAAGTTTGGGCCATTTTGCACTCTTCCATCGCTAACAGTGGATAAAATATTCCAAAGAGCAAAAGCTTTTCAATAGATTATATAATTACAAAATGCCCTTTGCTTTGAAGGTTTTGTACGCCTGATAATGAGCCGCTATTCGCTTCGATACTACAGCGTTTTGGTCAGCCTGGAAGTTCTTTTTGGACAGTTCAAAAGCTTTCACGTTCTTGACTAATTTCAGGGACCAGTTTCGCAGCAGTAACATCTTTGATAGCACAAACATTTTTTTAAGTATCATGTAAAATTCAGGCTCTAAACCAGACCCATTTTGGTAAGTGGAACCGATTATTAATATCTGCTCTTGCTATAATATTATTTTTGAACATTTTGTTGGTAGTGGGATCACTAAAATATTTTTGGTTTTTTCTAAAAATTTCAAAGAGATATTAGCTTTTTATGGAATCGCTGCATCTCAGGTTTTTGGCCACTAGGCCGCTAACGTCTTGGTTACGCGGTACTATGCGGTGTGGTATGCGGAACCATCTTTTAAGGCATAGGTGTCAGTGACCTAAATACAGTCTAATTGCAGCCAAGGAAATAGAGCATTTTTTTACGACAACATCCTTGAAAATTTGTAGCAGGATTAGTGTTTTAAAAATTCGAACTGACATGATGCAACCAAATGATGCAACCAAGAGCTTACAAAATACAAAAATGAAAAAATCTCAACAATCTTTACTACGATCCTAGCGATAGTCGGTGATATCCAAATCTGGTTATGAACTCCCATAACCAATTTGCAGTCAAGCTCGGTGGCTTGGTGCATTCGTATGCGCATTGCAACCGGAGGAGAGACGTAGGTGCATGGTTTCGATCCCCACCGGTGCACATTTACATTTACTCGGGGTTCGTCTTACCAGGTAATGCAAAAACTGCTACCGTGGACGTTAAATGTTGGGTGATTGTCAGCCCAAAAAAAATATATATATCACTCTGTATGACAAATGTAAAAATACACGTTTGTTGCTTTGTTGTCATAAGCGTATAGAGCTATCATAATGACTAAAAAACTTAAACGCAGCTGTATTGCTGATGCTGGCGACGCGATAGAAACTGTGAACATAATCTTAGCTCCCTTTTGAAAGTGTTGTACCTTTTAAAATATTTTTTACTTTCCACATCAGCATTTTATCTAGTAACGAGGTATTCGCATTTCCCGAAATATAAATAGTCTATTTTTGAGTAATGGTGGAAACGCCCATTCGCGCCATCCAAGACTCCTTTACTCTAACGCGCATTTATTCTTCCAATATGAATGATAACTGCGTGCGTAAAATGACTTATTCTCTATTTGAAAAATATTTACCTTTATACACAGCAACGCTGGGGACGGGATGGCCAAATGCGCGACAGTCGATTCTGACACCGTTTCCAGCTATAGCTTCGACCGTAAGTGCACCATTTGGTTTAGCCCTACCATTCGACACGAGTATCCACCTCGGAGAGAATTGAAGGAGCACATTAACTGAGACTTGATCAGATCCATGTAAATTTTTTACGCTGCACGAATAGTTCCCTACGTGCTCGGCGGTCAGTTTAACAATCTGAAGAGTCTCCTGATAATCGTTGTGTGCTATCTTTATATCCTCACTTGGAACAATCGGGACGTTATCCTTTCGCCAAGAGAAAGAAATTGGTTGGCTTCCTTTCATCACAGCACACATGATGGCAAGCCGCTGGCCCTCTTCGAGGTGATCCGGAATTTTCAATGGAGCGATCTGTGGTAGATTTGAACTTACACATCGCGTTGCAATCGCGAAGAGTAGGATGGCACATAAACAGTTCTTCTTGAGGCGTTGCATGGCTTACGTATTAAATTTGAGCAACATAGTAGTCGGCCATGTTGATGCCGCGCCATAACTCAGAAGCCTTACTATACTATGGTACGTGTGGCGCACCCTGGCGGGACCCGAGATAAACTCCAGATAGGTGCGAAATTTAATTTCGTTCAAACCTATAATGTCTTTTCATTAAATGCTATTTTTTATTGACAATATAATATTGTCATACTTGATGATGCAATTTTTCTTAAAATGCACGACTGTTACGTCTAGCTAATTTTGGAACAGCCAATAACAAATTTTTGCTAGAAAGGTACGAATTACCATTAAGATTTATCCTGACAATTGTGGAAATAGATCCAACAGAGTTTGACGCTAGACAGTTGTAGTTCCCTTTGTCAGAAGGCAAGACGTTCCTAATTTCCAGTAGACCATTTGCAGTAAAACTTAATCTAGGAGAATTGATAATCAGCGCACCATCTGAAAAGTCAGAACGTTATTTTGGTCGTTGAATCCAAGTACACAACATACCGTTGGTGTCCATATACTTATTGTATACACGTGTTATATACTGCCTTTTGCTTTAGCTATGTACCGCAACAAACAGTGAGTCAAACACGTAAAACGACTGCCGCAGTGACACTCTTCTTTGCCAGTTGGACTAGCATTCATAGACAGTTATTCACCGAGTAAACAAACACCTCAATTTCTAAACTGAAAATTGCAAGGACGTACGGTTAAGACTTTTTAGCTAGGTTGACAGTATGTTTGCCTCGATCTCTGCAGCTTAAGGTATAGTCTACGAAATCTAGGTCCAAGACAACTTCCATTTCGACATTACGTTAAGCATTTATGAGATAGATATAATTTTAAGGATGTCGCGACAAAGATCGACTTAACTTACACAAGAGTAAAAAGCAAGTGCGGGAAAATAAACAGAAAGAAGTAAATAGAATTATTGTACGATACAATATTTATTTCTTGAGTTCTTTCAAAGCTTGTTTAGAAACACCCATATATATATGTTATTCAGAACAATGATGGGAGTTGCCGCACTCAGTTTACTCAAAATACAGCTTTTTTACGGATTGTGTTTGTAGTGGAGCTAAGATTATAATTTGTAATAGAGCGGCGAACTTTTATTTAGAAATAAACGGTTTGTATAAGGATTTTGGCAAACTGCAGCAAATAATTGTCAAAGAAAGAAAATACTGTTTCTCCTCGAGCGATACTCCACTATAGATACTTGAAAGAAAGTTACCCATATATATATTAGATATGAATACAATATTGTAATCATTCGATAGCAAACCTCTGGAAAAATGTAAATACAGGTTTCGATTTTTTGCGTATTTTTTAAATAGTTAGGCTTACCTTTTAGAATCCTAATAACTGCTGCCGGATGAGCATGTACACGACAGTCCAACGTTAAGCTTCTACCAGGCACAACCTCAATAACCGGCGATTTGATGGAGAGCTCCATAGCTGTCCAGCGAGGAGCAAAATTTAACATTACAGGTACCACCATCTGTTGGGATCCGTGGAGATTTTTCGCACTACACGTGTAGTTGCCAACATGCTCGGGACGCAATTTAAAAATTTGGAGCGATTCCTGGTAATCATCATTGTGGACTACCTTTACTTCGTCGCTTTGTATAATCGGTGAGTTATCTTTTCTCCAGGAGAACGATATGGGCTGATTGCCTTTGAGCACGACACAAACAAGTACTAGCCTTTGCCCCTCCTCCAGATTATCCGGTAGTTTAATTGGAGATATTTCCGGAGGGGAGATACACAGTACGGTTTTCAGCAATGCCAAAAATATAACGGCAGAGTTTTTAAAGCCACAGCGATGTAGGCATAGCTTTGCCATTGTTCGGCTGAATGCATCGTCCATTTTAGTCCCGCCGTGAGCGTGGGAACCAAAAATTTGATAGAACCTGTGGCGCCCCCTGGGGCGACCGAAAGCAGACTAAAGTAAATTTGTTTTGTGCCCTAGGTATACTAATAGCAAATTTCCACTATCAAATTCGATAGTGCATATATATACTGACACGAGTGCGGTCTTTATACCGATCACCTAGCACATATAATACAATAAAATAAAATGGTAACTATTTAAAAAACACGCGGGCATTAAGGCGCTAGGTATTGTCTCCTATATGGTAATCAAACTGACGAGTCGGAAATGCGGAAATTTGCATTACCGATTAAGGTTACTTGAATTATTTTGGAGATGGAGCCGATTATATTTGAAGCTTCACAAATATAATCCCCTTTATCCGAGGCGTCCATCTGCTCAATTTGAAGAACACCATCGTAAAAACTAATTCGATTCGATGTCACGGCTGGCATTCCGCCTGAAAACAGTTAAAAGTAAAAAAAGTAAAAAAAACATAAAAAAGGCGTAAAATTAGTACCATGCAGAAAGTAATGAAATTATAATTAAACTATACGTATCGCAAGCACTCCAAACTAAGTCACTCACGAGTGAATTGCTTGAAGTATGCTTGACATATTACTAAACTATTCATGATAGCCATAGTTTGCCTACCGGATACGAAAATGGATTACGACGTGCAGACATAAATATTTCATACTATAACTGCCATGCGAAAAATTTTTCAAATCGGTAGACAATTTCGGTGACTGCCAGGTGTCGCAGGCTCTATGAATAAATATCTATTCGGTTCTGTGTTATATCAGTTTAGAAACAGATGCTATTAGTTTAGAATCTCATTGAAAATACACCCATATAAACGTTTCGTCGTAATCAGCTTATTCAATAAAACATTAGAGAGCATACAGCGTGTGGCTACCGATTTGGAGTTTCGGCAGATGCGGCAAATAAATGAGTTTCAAAGCAATTTAGCAATGTTGAAGAAATGTACGGGCATAAAGATGAGTTGCGTTACATTCATTCTCGAAACAGGCCAAAATGTTCGTAGATATTACACGTTATGCGGTGTGTTTATCATTCATCTTGCAAAATTGAGTTAACCATTTGGTTAATTAGTTCATTAATGGTTAATTAGTTAATGAGTTAATTAGTTATTCAAAGTCCTTACGCAGGAAAAAACGTCAATCAAACTTCACAAAATCCGTTTGACAGGGACAAGACTAACAGATTGGCTCCCGCTATAATATTTTAATCAACAATCAACATCAGTTTCAAAACTCAATCAGTAACAAATTACTATTTTCAATCAATCATCACAAACTCACAGTGTAGATTGCATTGATTTATTTTGTACGTAAGTTATCATTTTCATTGCAACCCTTTTCTTTCATAACAGGGCATGCCACTGTGCATCTTCACCGACATGCGGCCAATATGTGTAGCAACCTCCATCCTTGCAACCTCAAACTTGTATAAATTGATTATGAGCGTAGTGAACAATGTGTAGACATAGCCACAGTACAGGATAAATTAATTTACTACATGTTATGGTTTGCTAATAAATTCGTCAAATGGGTTCGACTGATGCTCAGCTTTCATATCTCCGCTTTACCCACAAGTTGCCACTTTGACACGTTACAACCTATTACTCCTCCTAAACGGATCTGCTATGAGACGTCGCCACATACCAAAATAGTCATGACAATAAAATATAAAATCAACAATCACCCACCTTTTGTAACTGTAACAGAAGGTGTTGGATGTCCGACTGCGCGGCAATCAATGGTCACACTTCCTCCGGACACTGCTTCCACCTGAGACGTTTCGTTCGAGGGCAAAATGTTTACTATCCATCGGGGGGCGAATTTTAACAACACAGGTACTGTAATCTTATCGAAACCGTGCGAGTTTTTTGCACTGCACGAGTAATTGCCGATATGATCAGCAGTGAGTCTCTCAATATTTAGCTGCTCCTGGTAGCTGTTTGTTTGCATAATTATTAGATCTAATGACGAGATTAGTGGAGTGTTATCTTTGAACCAGGCAAACGATATGGGTGGGCTTCCTTTGAGAACCCCACAAACGATGAAAAGCCTTTGTCCTTCTTCGAGGTTTTCAGGAACCTTAATTGGAGATATCTGTGGTGCTTCGCCAGCCGAAGTGGTGCTAAACAGCAAAGAAACCAAGAATAAATGGTAACGAGCACGCGGCGTCATTTTCAAATTGAAATCCGCCATATCAGTTATGCCGTAACGAGCTTCCTAGACGGCAAAATTAAGCGGTGTATGTGGCTCCCCCTGGTGGGACCCAGAGTAAACCTAATATATTGTCTGCGGTTCAAACTGGAACCGCTCACCACCATTTTTGCTGGCTTTTTGAGATTAATTAAGGTTAAATTATTTCTATAACTATCACTTAGCCCATAATGCCGACAGATCATGTAGAAATCCAGAATCCAGAATGTTCTACCATTGGCTGTTTCGAAGAGAGCATTTATGGCACACAGAGAAAAATAGAACAATTTTACACCACGGTACGACGCAAATTGTAGACGTGTGTTTATTTTGTATACCTGAAATAATATCGCATTAATCAACGGCAATACAATACTAGAGTAGGCTTTCGCCCACTTTAACCGCCATTCCTACTCAACCTAATATTGAACATATTGTTGCTCAATATATCATCATGTGTGTGCTCAAACGATAGGACTGAGTATATGAATATGACAAAGACGCGCTCATAACACCTTCTCGAGTGCTTGGTCGCATGAACCGTTTATAGTGCGAAAAAAGTGACTAAATATATTTAACGTACCTTTTCGTGAAGAAACGATAGAGGTTGGGTGTCCTCGAGCTCGACAATTGAGCGTTAGAGATGTTTCAGCCAATCAATGTACGATCATCGATGAATTAATCGATTAATTTTGGATCTACTTCAATTGTACACACTGCACCACTTGCAGGAAAATTTGATCCGATCGAAAAACATTTTTTTGCGTTGCATGTATAGTTGCCTACATGATCAGCAGAGATTCAGACTTCATAGAGTTTCCTGGTACTCTTCATTGCATGAAATTTTGATGACATTATCGGGTGGCACAAATGGACATTGTTTCCGCCGTGAAGACGAAATCGGTTGAGCACTTTTGAGAATGCTATGCAAAAAAACACTCTGACTTTTCTGCAGATCCTCCGGGATTTTCATCGTATCTACGCGGAACACCTTTCCAGTCTCACATAACCATTGTAGCACACAAGAAAAAATAAACATACACCAATCTTAACGAAACGACATTTTGAAAAGAATAGCCGTTAAATTCGTGCCTATGTAAGTATCCTTGCAGCGGCAAAACGATCGTTACACGTGACTCTCCCTCTAAGGATTTCATTGGAAACCAAGTTAATATTGGCGATTCGAATGAAAGCAGGCTGTTGTTCCTTCGATTTGCCGTCTTCTCATCAAAATTAAATTTACATGTAATGTGGAAAAGAATATTGAGGAATGATTAGTGAACAAGATGATTATTTGCTAGGGAATGTATATAAAAGCAGTTGACAATTACATGAATAAAACATATCTGTGAAGACTGATATTTAAATTTCGTAATAATTTGCGTCGCCGTAATAAATACGTAATATATACTCTGACATTTGTATTGCACATGAATGAGGATTTGCTTTCAGAAATATTTGCACCACGTCGTAGGCGCTAAGCATTGTCTTGTATTCAAATTATTTAGGATCTAAAAACTGAAAATACACCCGTCTCTCGTTACCAGTGAGCAAAACCTCCACCGTTCTGCTTAACGTTCCGAAGGAGTTATTCGCTTGACAGAGGTAGATTCCCTTGTCTGATTGTTGAATTTTATCGATCCTGAGCAATCCGTTATCAACGTAGAATCGATTTAAAAACGATACGTCTGATTTTTCTGAAAATTCAAATGATTCATTGTTACTTTTAATGTAGACGCAATCATTAGTTAATTCTATGCGCCATCGTGATGTTGAGTGCCTTTTTACGGATTAATTTTTTAGTTTCAACGATGTTGATTTTATTTATATGATATGGGCGACTAGATCCCTGTAAGAATACTTAAGCAGCATAATCGTATGGAGACCAAGCAATTTGGGTAATTTAGTTGGTCTAGCAGCTGGTCTTGCGCTCCTCGATCCAATAGTCGTAGAGACTTCTATAACACCAAGATTTATTGAAGGAACATGTTCAACTTGACTTGAAGTACAAGTAGTTTAAAATTATTTCGCATAAATAACTAATATTAGTTTTATACGTGCGCATTTATCCTTTCCTATAGAACAATATAGGTGACCTAGGGTTATTAAAAGTTATTTTAGACTTTCGAGTATATGTAGGCCATGATTATATATAATAAAAGTAACCAAAATGATATATATATAGGTTTCTGTTACCTTTATATATTGAAACGGTAGGTGGAGGGTGTCCTCGAACCTGGCAATCGACTGTCAAGGAGGATCCGGCTTCTGCGATCACTGATGTTAAATTTGATGAGGGGTCCTGGATCCATATAGGCTTAAAGTTCAGCACCACTTGAACAGACATTTGATCGGACCCGAAAGCGTTTTTTGCGCTACATGTATAATTGCCTACGTGATCAGCGTTGAGTTTCATAATATGTAGGGTCTCTTGATAATCCTCGTTGTGCGAAATCTTGATATCAGCATTTTCTAGAATTGGAGATGAATTTCTTCGCCAGGCAAACGAAATAGGCTGAGTCCCTTTAAGGATTCCGCAAACAATTAGCAGTCTCTGACCTTCTTCAAGGTCTTCAGGCGTTTTTATCGGACTTATTCGAGGTGCAACACCGGCCTTGCTTATTTTGACAAAAATACACGCAAAAGCGAACAACACGAACCAGTATTCACGACGCGTCATTTTCCAGTGTGGAGCCGCCATCTTTGTCCCGCCGTAAGCCTCAGGCTGGCACGCTTTAGGCGGTACTAGTGGCGCCCCCTTGTGCGACCCGACGACCTCTCATGCGAATGGGTACTTACTGCGTGCTGATGGCGATGAATGCATGGATTATTATAATATCTCGTTCCTTACAAATACGCATTTTCTTTATGCCAATGGAAGGTTACCGAAAATACCTCTCAGGCAATACTACGCATTGGAAAGCCGCTATCGTTTTTATAAATTTGGCGTAAGTTTAACTTGCTTGACCTGGGATATACATTCCCAGATAACGTGTGCAAAACGCACAAAAAAATAGAAATATTGCCAGTCATCTTAAAATATTTCGCGTTACAAAAGCGCCTTATGTATGTTCTTGCTTATGTAGGTTGCTATTTTGGCCAGTCGTAAGCAGGAAAGCTATTTGATTGGTCACTACTCACGACTCTCTCTAGCGAGAGTGTAGGTAAACATAATTCATACTGATTCACATACCCACATCACTATATTCAATATCGCTTGTGATACGCAGTCAAATAAATTATATTAATTTCTGTTTAGGTAGAGTATTGAATATATATATATATATATATATATATAT
>MNPL01004605.1:0-24984 GCA_002081605.1 Tropilaelaps mercedesae
TATATATATATATATATATATATATATATAAACACATGTCTCTTTTGTGCGCGTTCGTTTTAGTTTGTACCAACAGGTTTAGTTACAGTTGTACAGGACGTCGTTGTTACGTTGGGGGATTGCCACCAATTTACAGTATGAACATTTAATGGCCATGCAACCATTTTCAAAGAACGCAGATTAGAAACTAATGTTTTTAGTCGTTTCTAAGCTACTATATATTCTGATTGCACTTAACTTTACTACGCTGGCCTTTACTATCAGATTAGACGACTTAAGACGCGCCAAAACCCCAGCTGACCCTTGTACGGCCTGATACGCTGGTTGACAGTCATCTACATCATGTTATCGATTTCTTATCAACGGAAACGGAAAGCATTGAGTACCGCTAGATATTCGAAGCGCCGAGTGGATGCGCCGATCAGCGAAAGAATGACAACGGCTCCCTTGCGTAAGCGTCATCGTCAATTTTTACACCGGAGCGCTTGGCCTCCTCCTATGCGTTTTCGTTCCCTTTTTCCTATCAAAGTATGGTTGCGTTTCCCTGAAAAACGTATCCGTGTGCCACGAATCCCATCGAAGCCTACGATGTTCCTGCATGACTAACTGCCGCCCTCCACTAACATTTTCTATTGTTGACGGTCGTTGTGCGGGCAATAATTGCTGTCACCACGCTACCCGATGCAAACGTTTAAGGGCCACTGTTTATAGCAATACTGCTGACGGCCATTTGGTGTCCAACAGGCCTTACGCAAAAATACACTATAAATTGCAGAGTGATAAGGCTTCTTCAGATTTATTACCTCCCCATCCCGTCGCTCCCGCCTTAGGCTGCATCGTTGACATTCATAGCTACATATCTGCTTGAATTATGAATGATTATTGTCGTATAGAAGGCCGTACATTCATTTGCGGACTTTTATTTGTCACCCGCCTTCCACGCAACGGCCTCTTTAACGTGCTCTCGAAATCACTTCTCAACGGCAATTGTTCATACGTCTATATGCAACAATTATATACAAGGACTTGTATATACGGCTACTATCATTTTTTCTTCAATCGCAAAGCTTGCATTCCGACATGTAATTTAGCCGTACGAAATTGCACACAATCGTCATGCTGGTTCTGTTTCAATGTGCTTCCATTGTTTAGGCGTCACATGTGATTGCATAAATCCGTGAAATTGGACTCAATTAACTGCTCCAAATTTGTTGCTAGTCCCACCTATAACTGGTGAGGTCCAACGCCGTCGCAAAACACCTTACTTCGTTTGGTGGAGCTGGAGTGTCGCCAAACGAAAACACAGAAGCAAATAAGCGAATATTTAGTTTAAACTAAAATACACTACTGAAAATGGGTTTTCCGCCCGAGATCAACTATGGTAGTTATTCAATCTCTACGATTCACCCTTTATCGCTTACTTGCCATACGTTTATATTATACATACCTAATATTGTGTCAACAACAAGGACTGGTACACGAACTTCAACGCTATTTACAGTGTCGTACAAATAATAGCAATGTTAGTAACAATCATTTTACCGCCTAGCCGTGAGGCTCATCCCAGGAAACATCAGGGAAATTTTGGTGGCTATTGTCACGTAGAACACTTTCGGCGGTCCGCCATTGGCTTCTATGAGAGTGTTTTCGTCAATTGCAACTGTCGATTACCTTGATATTTGACAATGTGGTCTTCTGCACTTTGCACGTTATAGAACAAAGCTTTTCCAGCAGGGCGGGTCGCAAAGATATCAAGCATCTGAGCACAAGAATCAATGACTCAGATCCCATCTCAGGATTCGTAAACCAGCCCACTCTCCCGAACACATCTAACGACACAGCTCAAGTTCTACTTAACGCTTCACGACACCATACGGGAATCTCACGTTTCAGCTCTCAGTTGTTTAGGCTTTTCAGGTGCGCCATAGGTCGAGGTCTTCGTATTGTGACCGCTGTGAGAACGGTGCTCTTTGCTACCGGTGCGCCAATCGGCCTTACTACTTGCGTGGCGGTCCTTCGCTGGGGTAAAACAACGTTAGATCGAGTTGTGACTGTTGCAGATGCCCTGATTGGCACCTGCTGGCAGAGACCACTATGGCCTCCAGGGCCCGTCTGAGGTTCGTGCCCACCGGAAGGCTCGTCTGTGATGTGTTTTTGTTTAAATGTGTGATCACTCGAAATACCGCCTGTCGAATCTTTGTCTCCATCTGACTGATTTGCGAGCCGATCCACCGCTGGGGCGCTTTTGGGACTAGTTACGACTCTTCCTGCGCTGGTACCAACAGCAGCCGTCGCTAACCTGTGACGATCCTCCGTAGGGAATGCGTTAGATTCACCCACATCTTCTGAGCTTTTACAGAACGTGGCGATATCCGCCTCAGTTCGTAAGACAGATGGTAAAGTAGGGTCCTGTGGACTTTCGACGGATAGCGGCGTTGTTGGACTGGCTGATGTGGCCGGTACACTGTCCAACTTCTCTGGCGCTGCTGAATCTCTGGGCAACGTACTCCCACTGACGGTTGTCTCTCCTGAAATGACAACCGGACCTGGTGGCGTTGTGGTGGCTTTCTGTGTGACCACTTCGCTGGATTCGGCTGTCATCGAAACGTTAACTGCAGTTTCGCTTTTTGGAGTCGTAAGGGCTGCGGTCCGTTTCTTTACGACAAGTGGCGTTACTACGCGTTGAGATGATCGGCGTATTTTTGCCGGTCCTTGGATAGCAGTCAAGAGTCGGTTTTCCGTTTCGCTAGTGTCCGATGTCTGGGAAGGTCCGGCGTTTGCTTCTAATTGCTTTGGATCTGTTCTCGGCTGTATTTCCAGCTGACCACATTTTTCTTGCGTCGTTCCTTCTATGCGTGGGGACCTAATCGAAATGGTCTCGTCGAGTCTTTGTTGGCAAGTGCCATGCTCAGGCTTGGCCGTATCTTCATCTGTTAGCAGTAAGTTGTCCGGGTGGTCGGCCGTTTCAAGACAGCTTTCCTTTTCTCCCGTAGAAGCGGTGATGTCTTTGACAGAGTCACTTTCCGTGGGTTCTTCATTGGGCTCCTTCAGCGTCTTCATTCCCCGAGCCTTCGGGCTAGCAGTTACGCTCTTACGAACGAGGGGGATCTTTCTTCGTGACAGAATCGCGGGTCCTTTTTCTCTCAAGCTATTATTGCCTGTGGCTGTCGACATTGATTCGTTCTTAGAAGGCACGACATCATAAGAACTGGGTTTTGTCAAAGACTTCGAAGAGTTTTCCTCGGCTCTCACAAGGGGTTCGCTGCAATCGAACTCTTTCGGGGCGGGCTTAGGTTGTGTCGGCGCTTCGCTGGCTTCCACCGGTGTATTGACTGTTTCGGAGACAGGTGCCTGGGCAGGTGGTATGGAGCCTGAAAGTATACATTGTGATTAATTTTGTTTAGGGTAAATAAGGTGAAGATACTTTGTTCACGAAATGTGTGCCAGCCGAATTCCAAAACCACGCAATCGCTGGTCTGAGACAGAAAAAGCGTGGCATCAAGCGGACAACAATGATCTAAAAGACAAAAAACTTAACGATTGAGACGACACAATAGCATCTTGTAAGCCCACTACCTCAATGCGTTTAAACTCACAGACGTCTTATACTACATCATGCCATGCGAGCAGGCCCTGAAAGCTCCAAACGTACGCTTTCAAGCTACCCTGACGATCCAGTGCCAGCTTAATGAAATGTCTCCATCGAGGATCGATGCTCGCGGCAATATCTGTTTGAACATCTCTTCGACACGGGAGCTCAGACCTCCACACGATTTCGCTCGCATACCTTTTCTCACTCGTGACTTGAACGTCACTTTTGGCAATGGCCTTCGGGGAGCCGTTGCCGGTGGCCCACTTAGCCGTGCAGTCGTGGAGGTTTTCGGAAGTGTTTTCTCGCTGGGTCGAGTGTGCTGATCATCTGCCGCTCGTTCAAGCGCGGCGTGGGACACCTGTTCAGATTCTTCGCTGCGTGCGCAGGGCGTGACCGCAGCTGCTGAGGATGATTGGCCTGACTTGTTGGAAACGGTAGCTGGATTTTGCGCACTTGGTTCTAAATAAAAGGGATGAATGATTTGGCAATCCCTTCGTTAACTGGAATACACTAGTTCGAACCCCGCTGAATGGGTATAATCAGAGCAACTCATACACCGAGTGCATCATCCACCAATATAATCAGCATTACTTATTTCTTTTAATACGGTTTACAAAGGGGAGGAGGGAAGAGGTCGTACCTGATCCAGATTGTGATTTTAAGGTGGCTTTAGGCACTAGTTCATTAAGGACAGTATTACTTGGCCCACTGGGTTGGACGGCCACAGGTGTCGCTGTGAGAGCTAGACATTCGTTATGGCGTTTCTCCATAATAGTTGGTCCCGTAGTGGCTGCCACTGATGCGCACGCGGTGCCTGGCTCCACTGTAGATGCTGTGTCTGTAGTTACTGAGGACTCAATAGGAAGAGCTTCCGTCACCATTGAACTTTCGGCACGTGCCTGCTCGTGTTGACCTGCAACGCAGGGCCACGATAGACGTGGTTAAGCCAGTAAGATGTTTGTTCCACCCCAAATCCAATAGTCGGTAAAAGAAAATGCCGCGAACAACGAATTTGCATTTAGCAGATGCTAACCACCAGCTCTACCAGGCGGAAGAGGAGCACCCAACCTACTGTCATCAGCAACTCGTAAACGAACGAGATGAACTAAGGCGTCACACAACGTACGAAGCGATTAGTGCCAACGTGTCGTCTAGCTTACCAAACTACGAGCACCGTGCTCATGAAACACTTACTTAAGGATGCGTCCTCAGTCTCTGGAACCACCCCCGCCTCCGAACCTCCCACAACCTGTCGGCCCTCCGGAGACGCTTCGGCCGGCACGCGACTTCTCTCTGCAGATGGTGGATTGACAACAAACAAGTGCAACGCCTTTTCGTCGCCATGAGGTGCAAAGAGTACGAGTTGGCCGGGCTCGAGGCCAGGGGGGAGGACCTGCGGGTTCGGTAATAGGACGGTCGTAGCCGGGTCGGCGTGTAGAGACCTTGCTTGTGGATCTTGGTCCGTGGCGAAAATCGAAGAGGTTAACTGGGTGGGTGTGACAGGTGCGGATCGCGGAGCAGAAGTCCCTAGGAGCTCGTCTTCATGGACCGGCACTGCTGGCTGGGCCGACGGCGTTTGTGGTGCCTGCTGGTGATCGTCGAGGAGGACGTAGTTGTCGGCAGCCGTATCTTCCTGCAAATGGTCAACTCGATGAGTTCGCTTATCGGAAACTTTCTTTAACCGCCAGCTCTAACAGGCAAATGGGAATAGAAATGCCCGCTCTAAATTTAATTATTTTTTGAAAGTCACACTGGTCACCTTGAAAAACCCACCTCGACGACTTCCAGGTTGCGGTCCTCCTCATCATAAGGTGCGGTATCTTCTGGGGCACCTTCGTTCATTTCAGCATAGTCGATCTTCGTCTTTTTTCTTCGCGGCCTTGCCATCGCGTCCTCGATGATCCCGTTACGGAAGCCTACTTCATCACCTTCCCGGTAATCCTCATCCTGAACAGAGACAGAGGTGTGGAAGGAGATTAGGAGAGAGAAAGGAAGGGAGAAAACTGCATCGTTAATTACTGGCTTTTACATCTTTTTAGTACGGACATCAATGCGTTTCCTTCGCGCCTTTGTTTAAAGCTGATCCTTAGCCAACGTTTACCGTCCCTAGCGTTCCGTCTGCATTGCATTATACGATAGCCACTCGACAATGTAAATGTGCAACGGCAGGGATTAAACCCATGGGCATACCTGCGTCCTGCGCACGCAAAGTGCACGTCAATGCACCAAGCCACCGAGCTTAACACCCCGTTTGTACTAGAGACGCGCATATCTATCCACGCGAGTAGCTGGTTCGTATATATGTACGCTATTTTAAATATTGTTGTGCGCTCATGGTCAGCTGCCCTTGAGTAAACTGACGACGAATAACTTTTCCATACATGTGACTAGGCTACGGCAATATATTCTCACGTCCCAAAATAGTTCTCCTGCCATTCGAATGACGGCTGCTGGATTTGTACCGGGTCTCGGTTGTCCTCATCGTTCTGTGGCTCCTTTTTCGTCCTACGTTTGGCTCGCTTGCCACCTTTTGTTCCCTTGGCTTCCTTGCCACCGTCCTGGCCGTTTGCCATCTTTCCCTTGCTGGTCTTCGGCTCGCGTGGCTTTTTCGAAACGGGCTCTTGTTCGTCATCGCGTAATATATCCTCCAGCTCGCCCTCCGTGTACTCGAACTGAGTCGGGTGATCTGCACGCAAATGGCCAGCGAGATATTCCGAATGAGCGAAAACGGCATTTAATATTACGGTATTGTACAGATGCTGGTTTGTGGACGGAACTGTGTATTGTGTACGTGAAAGTAATTTTTTTTAATATTGGTTTTGCTATGAGTCTGACGTGTAACGACAGTTGATAAAATTTCTGGAAGTCAATGGGCTTTGGCAACTAACTTGTTATGCGACAATATTAGCATTTTTGTTACGTTGGCCTTATTGAGTGAATCAGCCCATTGGCAACGGAAATCGCATTAATTCTCGGTCATTTACTGACTTGACCGGTGTTTTATTTTCAGGTAACGTTAAACGTGGTAGCAATGACTTCTTTCAAGACTATCAGTGTTCGCCGAGCGGTACCAAACATGTATTCCCTATCGGTAGTCGCAGTCGCCGGATGCAGTTCTGAATTCGCCATACAGTTGACTCGGTTAAACGTTCGGTTAACTTACGGATTGCCTTGTCGACAAGTGCAGCATTTGACTTCTCCTCGCGTTTGAATTTGTTTTTCAGATCCTGACGAGATCGCGTGGGGAAAAACTGGGTCATCAGGGTAAAGTCCGTACCGCAGATTGACAACGCGCGGTAGAACTTTGACGTTTCTGTAACATTTCGGCGCGATGCGATAAAACGAACGCACACTTTCGTCGTTACTCGTCAGCTTTCTATCCAGTGACAGAAGAACTGCCCGCATTTGCCCAATTGACTTAATTATCAAAGATTACTAAACATGCGGTGGGTTGCTTTGATGCTAAACGATATTCACTTATTAAACACGCTACATTGGTCTGAACAAAACGTCTCGTTGGCGCTGCACGCGAGCCGCTACGGCATTTAGAGGTGCAGACTCATTAATGAGACAATTAATGAGAAGTTGAAAAGAAGATTAAGCTTTAGTATTTCAAATACTGATTGTTCATTCGTTTCGCACGTACTCTTTCTGCCTGTTATAAAGTCCTGCGCTATTTACCTCTCGTTGTCCACGTGCATTTCTTAGTTTTCTTCCTTTTAAACGAATCGTACTTGGTTTTACCGGGCTCTTCGATGGTCACCTTCGGAACAACGAGCAACAACAATCGAGTAGTTATACATTATCGTTGTAGGTCACCGTGTTTGAAAATACGTTATGAATCGGTTGGACTGTCGGAATTTAGCTAGTTGATTGCTAACTCGTTTTAAAATATAACCATTAAAGGGTTAACTATATATCAGCGTGGCAGCAACCACTATGCTTCCTGTAGCTAGTCACTCGAAACCCGTGTCCATCTACACGAGAGACCAAACAGTACCAATGAACTCCGTCACTGCACCTGGTGCAAACTAATACTTAGAAGCTACAGAACTACTTTATTCTTGAGAGATTGCTAAATGCCCAGCAGTTATATCGATGACAGATTACCTTCAAAACAGACGCGCTCTCTTATGCGATGTCTCCTTAATATAGCATATCACTATGTTCCGCTAAGCATACTGTATCTCCTATGTCCTAGCTCGCACGGGCCTTGAAAGGCCATAAAGGCCTACCTTCAGATTGTGTCTCTGATCTTCCGGATTGGGCCGCCGGATAATGAGGGACGCCTCGTCAATCTGTATGGACCCGTCTGCCGCAACGACGACGCGCGGCCCGACCACTTCCTCCTCTTCATCCTCAACCTCGGGCGTCGGCTTGGCTGGCGCGTCAACAGCCGCGCGCGTGACCATCGTCGATCCCCGCGACAGTTCGTCCTCGAGCTCCGGCTCGAGCGACTGCTGGACGTCGCTGGCTATCGACCCGTTCCCCCGCCGTTGTTCCTTGTCCTTGCCGGCCGACTTGGCCAGATGTCGAGTCATCGGCGCTCCGGGAGGGTTGTAGTAGATGAGGTCAAGCATGGTCAGTTTCGACGTGTCCACCGGCTCCTTTACCTTGGCGAACTTTCGGCGCGAGGCGATGAGCATCTCACGGAACTCGTCCGCCCGCCGGGCGGCCTTACGCTCGAGGCGGGGCGGTAGTGATGCCAGTGGGTCAAAGTCGTTCGGAGTTCGGGGTGGCCTGAGGGAACGGTAGAATGCACCGATGTATATTGCTGTGTGGGCCCTCTGATGGACCAGCGTAAGGGAGGGAGAACTCAAGCGTAATGAACTCAGAGACGAAAAAGCTGAGCCGTATGTGCCAAATGTTAATCAGGTTTTACAAATGGACTTCGATGAAGGCCATTAGCGGTGTGTTTACCATGGGAATACTGACTTTACATTCTAACTCACGTCCAAACAGGTTCTTAGCGATACGGGGATTGAACACAACTGCTATCAGGTAAAAGCTTTCATTGACAGGCATGGAGAACCGCTATCGTTCGTACGCACTGGAACATACCTGATAGTTTTGGCCATGAGCTGCTTCGACGGAGTTTCAATAGCTATAGGAAAGCTTGCCTCAACAGCAGGGGCATCCTGTTTGTCGCGCTGAAGTTCATCAGGGGCGGTATCCACAAGGTGGACATTTGGCCCTTCGTGGCTCTCCTTCACGGATTTCAAGGATGAGATCAAAAGAAAGTTTGTCTGAGACTACTCCCTTTAGTAAAGTTGTCTTTCCACGGAATTAGATAAACTCCGAGAGGCTTCAGTAATAGAACAGATCAACCCACCACTTCCAACTGCGCATATGGCGCAATTAGGGTCTAGAGCGTTTAATTGTCGTTTATCGCTGGCGATAAAAATGCGTCTTTCGAACGCATCATGCTTACCTGCGAGCTGTTCGGAGCTAAAACGGTGTCGGCCGGAACTAACTCGGCTGGGGCAGGTTCCGAGGGTGAAGCGGTTATCGGAACTATGGGCGCGCTGGACGAAGATCTATGCTGCTTAGGCGGAGGTATTCGAGGTCCGGCTCGCTTTAGTCGCGTGGATGTTTTTTCTTCGACTGTAGTGACGGGTACAGCCGCTTCTGCGGTCGCGTTCTGGTCACCGTTGTCAAGCACACCAACTGTTTGCGCGACATTCTCTGATGGTCGTGAAGCAAAAATTTGGAAAAATTCAAACTAGCTCTAGTTTTTTCCCTGTCCTAACGATACGCCATGCAGGCTACGGAATGAGCAATATTCAGGTAAACAAAGATAACGCCTTTTGTTTTGAAAATGCCATGATGATTAGGGAGAGCAGGGGATGGTGCTTACGTGGATTTCCCCACGGAGAAGCACTTGACAACAGATGTCGCCGAGCATTACAGCCGACACCTACTCGTCCCGGACACTGGCAAGCGCGCACGCTTACTATAATCTTTGTTTCTGGTGTAAATTCTGTTTCCGAAGGCTTTGATCTGACTTTCAAAGGTTAGTTTAAACCCTTGTGATTGAGATATTTACTTTGGATTTTGTAATAACCAATTCCTGTTTTTAACGTTTTACGGGCAGTTCTATTACAGACAACCAAATTCTTTTTAAGTTTCACGCAGTCGAGTAGAAGCGAACGCGTTGATGTATTTTTAAGACGAATATCCAGCAGTTTTTCTCTGGCCACTTCGTCCAAAATTTAAGACCGTCTTAAAACAGTAAAAAAATAAAGAATTGGCCAATTGTTGCGTTTTGGGTCCATACAAAAAAAACAACAAACCAGACGTCGCTCACGTTGACACCCACTGTATTAATGAAGCAGCCAGTTTCTTAGTCCATAACGAAAATACCAAATGAGTCCCCCAAATCTTCATAAATGCATAGCTATGCATAATGCATAAATGCAATAAGTCGTTTGTAGGCGGGGGCGAGTAACATTTCGTTACATTATTTGGACGATTGCTAAATGAACAATGGAGCTCACGAGAGCCCGCCCCGACAATATTTCGCTGTAGTAAAAAGTTAAAAAAAATGACGCGGAGTAGCCATCTTGATTAGACAAAATTGTTTTGGCCGAAGACCCTGTTTCTAGTTTTGATTAAACTGGTAAGATATTATTATAGCCAGCGCAAGAATGATATGTTCATGATATTTTCGGTCTACCACCCAGTCGCGGATATGGCCAGCATATTCTGACTACAAAGGGAACTTCCCTCTTCTTTGACCCAGAATTTGGTTCATCAACAATAATGAGTTTTGAAAGTGGACAGTGAAGGATGTCCGTGTTTAAGGAACTTATCTTAAGTATATAAGTTAATAAGTTATGCGTTCGTAGAGCCTGAGCCTGCTTGTATTCCGCGCGGCCCTATGAAGTAATTGAAAAAAAAAACCTACGACAGAAATCACTTACCGTCAGGCGGCGGCTCCGTTTGCCCATTTGACGACAAGGAGGTCAATGCTGGGATATTCTCAGCAGTGGGCAGACAAGCTGGTGTCGCACCAACAGGCGCTGGCTTCGACCCACTTGGTGCTGCCGGGGGCCCAACTTTGGGTTTGATCAGTAGCCGTGTTCGCCGCGTCATAATATTCGTTCTCGTCCCACAGGAGCACGAACTTGCCACTCGAAATCAACTGTGCTTCGAGCTCCGGTCAACACGCCTGCTGTGCCCACAGACAGGCTCTTACGCTGCCGTCAAGTTGAACAGTCTTGAGCACGATGGGGTAATGCAACTTCGAAGGGGTGAACACTGGCTTACATAGCGCCACATACGGGAGCGCTAGCCTCTATCAGAGGTGGAGTGCCAGGAACACGATAGCGAATCGATGCAAACTTTCACTAACGAACTGTTATAACATTACGACAAGTCCGTATTGCAGAACTCATATCTACGATGGTAGGAGACCAGCTGAACGGCGAGCAAAGGCTGATCAAATGATGTTGACGGTGGGTTTCGTGGAAAGGGCGCTAATTAAAAACAAACACAGTGGGCATCGTCTGCTAGTCTAGGAGTCAGTGCAAGCTAAATGGTATTCAACACGCAGCTAAGAATTGAGTGTTTGCAATCAGACTAGTTATTTTAGCAGATTTTTGTGCAAAGGGGCATTGATCGCACGTGACCGCTGTTATTAGGTTTAATAGCAGCACCTGTAAATACTCTCCGAACAGGCTGTATTTTGAAAACTATTGTTCCAACCGTGAATATACAACCGCTACATTAGCGGTAATTGGCAGGTCGGGATCTGGCGGAAAATTCAAAACATTCGAATTTCGAACAATGTGTAAGTTGCTGTCCGACGTTCACCCACGATTCTCTAACGCCGTTTCTTCCGCGCTTTCTCTGGACAGTCCCGAGGAGTGATTCACCTCCATTCAATGGAAATACTAGTCTATATGCCAGGCAGAAGCATATAACTTAGTGAACAGTAATTTTTCAAGTATTTCGCTAGCTCGCCTTTACTGCTCAGTCACTTCGCTTGGAGACAATTGAGTCGAACACCTGTGAGCTCAGTGACCACTATCGGCTAGGTGTAGTTCAGAAAAGGTTGTGGTCTATTTGACAACCAGAAGTGTTCCTTAAGGTCACCCGTTAAAACTCGTGAACTTTGCGTAAGAACAGCAAGCAGAATTAATTCTACCTACAGACTTGCTTATCAGAATCGGTCAATTTGCTCCGTGGAACTGACTCAGCCGTTTAAGTTTTCCTGTTCGTTCAAACGTTTGTTAGACGTGTGGTATTGTGTCGACCATGTTCCGGAAACCGTTTAGGGTGAAGACCAGTACACAGCTGAAAGGCTCAGATCGGTGAGTAGCCAATAGCTACAGGATCCTTGTTAGCACCACCTGCGGCAGAAGAGCTGAATGTATCGAACAGCTTAAAGTAAAACGCGCCCACATTTGTAGATAAAATTTGTAAATTTTGAAGTATAATATATGGCTGTGTATAGTATAGGACTGTTTTTCTGATATGTTAGTCAAATTTCACCAAATTTATCACAGCGTCAAAAAATATTCGTACTGTCTTACTAGGATTTACGCATTTCGTCTCACATTATATCGCGTGAAAAAAGATAAGTTGCACTTTCATTATTCCAAAGGCTTAAAAAAGTTAGTTTTCTGCCTATTTGTTTCTCAGTTTGTACTTCTATTGATACTAACGCTTCGCAACAGCAATCAACTATTTAAAGCGTTATAACCCTTACGATAGTCTACAACACACCGTGCTCAAATGCTAGTATTTTTTGGATTTTCCAGCAAAAAATTCCGCAACGCCCTTGAACGTTGCTTTCCTGCTACAGTTGAGCAATACGCATTTCCGCTAAACTCCAAGGACGAGCAGGTCACCCAGTCCAAGGTCGTGTGCCACAGGGGTGAGATCATCCAGGTAAGCTGCACTGAGCCATTTTGGGCGACCTAGGTGGCTTGAGGCTCTTGCGGCTCACAACTAAAAGATTAGCTGATACTTCGACTGACTTCTTAATCGTAGAGAATTTGCCATAGGAGTGGAACGTGAACATAGGCACTTTGCACGGTGTATTCTCGTCATGCCGATGTATTTACAGGTGTACTCGATAAACGGTGACCCTGTGGCCTTCGAGTATCTGTCAAAATGGTTTTTAACGGTATACGCTGTATGGAAGGCCCCGACTGCCGTTCCGGCACTGTTAACATGGGAAAATGTCTTCCGGAAGCTGAGCAACGGGGCCGATTTAATGGCACCGGGCGTTGTGGTTCGTGACGAAAATCGCGACGCATACCTGAGCCTGTCGGTGAGTATAACTTAGGCAGTGATTTCATCGAGGCGAAAACTTGGGTGGATTATTGGTTGTTGGTTAAAGCAAAACCAGCCGCGAGGTTTAGCCACTCGATTCGGCTGGAAACAAGGTGTAGTCTCGGGAACGCTTGATTGTGAAAATGTTCAGTTAAAAGCAGGAACAAAGCCAGTTTGCTACAAACAAAGCTATTGGCATCACACATTAGCTGCTCTCGTTGTTGGTCTGTTAGGATCTATGACAATTCGAAATCAGTCGCCGATGAACTTCAGCGGCCGCGGTTTTCGACAGTCAGAGTTCTTCACCTTTGTTTTTTCCTCGAGTTTCTTGCAGGAGCGTTCGCTCTTGCAAGTTGGTTGGCTATATCCATGTAACTGTTTTCCCAAACTTCCCAACAGGTTTCTTGACAATATTCAGGGTAATCATTAAAACATTGCGATCTCAAGGTGATTTAGGCTCTCCACGTAAACGATAGCTGTTCAAGCTGAAGCGACGTGCAAAAATTGCTGATGATTTAAGGAAAGCCATTTTTAATTATATTGAATACAAGAATTATTCAAATTATAGTATACCTGTATTTTTGAGCGCATTTAAGCAATTTACATATTGCCAAAGTTCAAAGTAAGGACAGCCCTAGGTGCGCTCAGAGTTTCGCGGTATCTACGTTTGCAAATTTCTTATTGAATATAATCGCTATTTAACCTATGCTGATGTCGTTCCATTGTTAGAGAAGTTGGCCAAACCGAAGCTTCGCGTAAAACCGGTTCGCTTGGGTGAAATTCGTACGCGTCCCCGCTTCAGGTAATAAATGTCTATTTTGACCGGCTTGTTCGGTGGTTCACCGGGCGCCATTGAACTGAAGTTATTTTTCTAGCTTTAATTAATGGTCTTTTTGTTTGTTTTCCGTATTATTTGTCCTTCTCACGGCCCACACAGAAGGGTGACGTCGTTCAGATTCGTGTCGTGGGCTGTTCACACGCGGTAGCTATTGGCATAATGCTGATGGACGGCGAGGAACTCGTTAACATTCAGAAGGACAGAGCAGCACAGGTGAGGGATAAGTGTGAGCCTAGGTTCTCCCCGAGGCCTAACTCGTGACCGTTTTGACGACATAGGCTGCTCTGATGCAATACCGCATTAGCAGCAGTGAACTAATGTAGATTTGTATTTTTCTATCCTTATGTCACTTAATCGAAAATTTCTACTATTCCCAGATCCTGCAAATGTATGGGGATTACCTATGGAAGAAGGGTTCGAAGACGGTTGTCGATTTCAAACAGGATCTGAGCGAAGGGGAGGCCGCGAAGGACGACACCGGTGCTGATGATGAACCCGAACTGGAAAATGCTGGCGGGCAAGATCCGTCATCGGACATGGCGAAAGGCAACGGTAAAAATGAGGTGGCCCATGAAAAGCAGGTTAGTGAATATTTAAAGGAGCCCTCGTTGTCTGGGAGAGCGAAGAAGGCGCACCCAGTCATGCGGTCGAGAACTGCGCCAGAGTTCAGCCGCAATAACAATTCAGGCTAGAGTCCTGATGAAGGTACGGGGTCTACAGTTTAACGCTTGTATTTCGGAAGAGTGGATGATTCTACCATCGAAGGGGTTCGTCATCTGGAAAGCGCGATAAGCCTTGTTTTCGCATTTGCCTGTAAATTCTGGTGTGTTGTTGACTCATCGCAAGGAGCCGACGGAGGAAGAGAAGCTGGAGAAGGCGCTCGAGGAGATGAAGCTAAGTGAAGATCCGCGCCGTGCACAATCGAAAATGGACGAACTTCTGAAAGAATGCTTTTTATCGGCGCTGAAGACCTCGTACAAACATATTCAACTTCCCATTTTGACCAGCATCTTCTACTCGAAATATGTGATGGCGTGTGCTCCTGAGGGTCAGGTCAGTGTGGCAATTTGCTCGCAAAGCTAGCAAAGGACGTGTGAACATGGAATTTGCATGCCGCCATGTCGATATAGGCGTAACAGTATCAAGACGATAAACGTCAGAGCTGCGGATTAGCATTCTTGAACTCCAAAATTTTCCCATTCAATGTGTGGTTCTCGTCTCGAGGCTGGGGTATTGACATTTTCCTTAAGAGCATTTTCTTTTTTTAATCACGCCTATGCCGACGCCGGCTAAACGGTATTTTTAACAAAATTTTAGATGTTGAGTCTCAGCAGAAAATGCATGAACGCTAAAGAAGTGGTACAAAAATATCCTGGTCCAAGCCTAGATGTTTTTTACGCTCGTATAGGTCGCGTTTTTTGCTTTGGTGTATATCGCCAGAAACCCTTAAAAACGCCCGATTACAGCAGATACTGGCCAACGACTACGTAGCGTTTGTGTCGAAAATGAAGTCCCACGAAAACGGAGCGGAAGATCGAAATATCCTTCTGGTGGTAATCACTTCTGCTACAATATCTCATTATTACAGACTGTGGAAGTCAAAAAGAGCTCGTTTAAAAAGGTGTCGCAGTTCCTGGCCAAAATGCAAGCGCTTGGCTATATCGTTATCAAGGAGGAGAGGAAAGGCGTCGAGCAGGTAATAATAAGTGCGCGTTATTCAAAGTTTTTTTTGTACGCCGGGGGTTAAAATTTCCCAAGAGCGTCACCCCTATTGTAGGTCGATTGCTCTGGCACATGGAAGTCAACCTGAGTGTACTAGCCAATGTGTACTATCCACGTTGATCGATTGGTGACAACAATAGCCGTTTTTTCAGGAAGGAAGATTTCTTTATAGTAATTTGCGTACGAGAGAAGTCTGACAATTTTTTTTTAGTGTCATGGAAATTCTAGCTGTGGTTTTTGTCTGTATTTTAGCTTCATTAATTTTTAAATGGGTATAGAACATACTGCAGGTGTATACCTCTCCCCATAGGTTTCTTCGGTGGCCGCTAAACACGAAAAACATTAAAGGAGCTCAGCCTTTTTTAGCTTTTTGTGACGATGTTGAACTTAGCACCTGAAACCTTCGTTATGTAAGGCACAATAGTGTTCCGGCCACAGTGACAACGTTGAAAGATGAAGAGCTAATGAACTAACGGAAACACACACACAAATACTCATACTGGTTGTTTCGATGAAGATGGCGAATAGCAGGACGCACGGGTTCATGTGTCCAAACAGGTGACGGCAATCAATGAAGAGCTCATTGCCGACGTACGCGTGCAGTCCGAGTTCCTTCCGAAGATGAAGGAAACGTCGTCTTCCAAAGAGGCCTTTACCTACCAAATGCCCGAGATCCGGCAGACGTTCCTCGTCACGGCCGAGGTGCTGCCAATTTTCAAAGGATATACGTAAGTGGTACCTCACACTGGACGGCACCTGCAAAGAGGGAAACCATTCTGGGGGCGTAGATTCGCCAGTTGCTACGAGCCAGGGAACTCGTGGGAAGATAAATAATCGTATGTGTAGGTAGATAAAGTGTTTGTTAATTTTTCGCTTTTAGACGTACAAACACACTGTGCTCGACTTGAATGACGTCATGTGCGTTTACCCGTATATCGCATACGTAACAACAGCAAACCGCAAACGGCGTTAGTTTTTACCTTCATAAGGTTGTCTATTTTAAATATTTTCGTCGATTTCGACGGTTGGCACTCCTAATTGCATTGATTTACGATCCACTTGTACAGAAACATGATACATGCTAGGACGGCACATCTGCACAATTCATCCGATCAAAAACTTATTCACGAAGAGGTCAAGCACAGGAGATTGCGGTTGCTGCCGCTCTGATGTTCGAATCGCGTGACCAACGAAATACGCATTCGGATTTCCCCTCATAAAATTGGCACTTGCCTTTACAACGAGCGAACTTCCATAGCAGGCATGGGTGACGATGCGCTATGATTATTTCAATACTGCCAAATCGAACACCGCGTCATCCGGCTAGGCTTGTGGGGGCAGTTTCCTACATTGTCACTCAAAAAGCTAAGAAGATTCCACAATTTACGGCTGTCCCTCAGTGGCTACCCCCTGCTAATGCGTTTACTTCATCGTTAAATCGGCTGGAAAACCGCGGTCAATTCGGTGGACGTCCCTTTGATCACTGTCCCATTACCCTCGAGAAGAATGGTGGAAGATCGACCGTAGTCAGTCACAGGGTACCGAACTTCAGCCAAAAACAGCGCCTTAGAGTATGATTTTCACGGATGATTTAACTCAACAGGCGTCCCGCAATTGTCGCACGTGTTTCTATTTGGCATATGCCCTCTGGGGAGCGTTTAGTGGGCGTGGTCGAAGTGGCAGTGGCGTAACTACCACCGCTCGCCAACGGGACTTTGTAAAATGGAATCGGCGTCAATATATTAAAATATATTTCACGTTCAATGGTCGGATAGAGTAGGCTGGTCTTGCGTGCGCTTGGTGTCGACATGTGATAATGCTGGGAGGTGCTAGACTGGACAAACTCCGGTGAGGCTTGTCCGTTGTAGGAACAAGGTGAATTCAGTATTGGTCCTCTGTGGTGAATAGACGGATACATCGATGACGACCGATGGCGATTGGAGCACGAGGTAAGTTTCGTCTCTGTGGCTAGCGCATGTTGCCCGTCTTGCTATCGCGAACGGCGTACCTCCTGTTGTTTTGTTGCAGTGCTTACCTAGACGTTAATGTAGTTTGTGAACATGATTCTGAAAGGCGTCATTCTGAGATGGTACCGAGACCAGGTTTTTACAGTACATTTTTACAGTGAGCAGAATAGGTTCCAACGGTAGGAGCATAATACGCAGTTATGTTTGAGGGTATCAGAATCCAAATTCGGAATGCCGTTGTGGTTGAAGCAGTATAAATATAGCTTGAGATACCAGAAGGCCAAGCTATATTTATGCGGGTTTTCTATTTAACTGAATGAGGGTCGCTCTAACATGACACTTCTGCGATGCGCATGAATCGACATGTGCGAGAAGAAGACGCTTTTATGGATGATATGCTTGTGCTTCTTTACGCTGATACCGACTTGAGAGATCTACGTAGATTCTAGCGCTGCCGACATTGCCAAATGCCTCCCACAACCGCACAGCGCCTGCCCGGCTGTGTAGGTATTCTTTATTTGAATGTAGTCATGCTATCATTTACATATTGGCATACTTAGCAACACCTCAATTAAACATTAGAAAGCTCTCAGTTACATAACCTCCATGATAGACTCATTGCCTATGGCCCTGTAGGGCCCGATTTATGGATTCTATAATTACATATCGTATGTTCTATCTCTGCTGATGGTTTGTGTAGGGCGTGATGATATAAATGGCTTAGTAAATTTCAAAGAACACTGTGGGAGTCCCAAGCAGGCACTATGAGACTGCCGGATTGATGAAAAAAGCCGGTGCTTTACACATGCAGTTACGGCAACATTCAGTATATTTATATAATTACTAAATTTATCAATAATTATGACATTGGTTTAGCATGTCAATGGGTTATATAGCAATACCAACGTTATGCTGGTAGCACAAGATCTGTCAATGAACTATTGGTGTACCCAATAAAACCGACATTCTCATTCAACATCTGCTAACGACGGCCCCGTACAATTGATTCCAGCAAGCTGCGAACCCACTGCTCAACGATTATCAGCAAATGCAGCTCTTCGACGTGCATTATGATGTACGAAGCATTATGCTGCCTAGACTCAATCGTGAAACCTGTTTGCGTACCCGTGTACAGAAACTTTCCCCGATGTTCCTCGGCGACGACACATGTCCAGGGGCAGTACCGTCACCCGCCGGGTGTTCAACCAATGCGAGCGGTTGCATCGGTCACCACTGCCCTCGGGGGCAGTCGTGTTGCGTGAACGAGTGCAACGAGCCAGCCTGCCAACACACTCGCGACGTCTACGGTACCCCGAGCGGTCACGGGGCATCGCCGCTTGACGCTCATAAAGGCCATGGACAAATGCAGCAGCCGCCCGGACGTAACTATCAGGACCAGCACTCGGCATACAACCCGAACAAGGGAAACATTAACATTGTCCCACGACACAGTCAACCCCATTTGACTCCCAATGCCAACCAGGACCAAGCAGGTCCTGGTCAAGTTACCCCACAGCAGCGTTTGGGAAGGTTCACACCATACTTCTATCCCGCAGCGGTTCTACCGTATATAGGCATTCTGCCTGGACTTCCTGGACTCATTCCACCTATCTATCGCCTGACGCAACGACAAATACAGACAGGTCAGCTCAACTCCCCGCAGCCAGTCACCAGTCCTATGAGACAGTATGGGCCTTCCGTAACGCCTCCATCTCCGGGTCCTGCCAAACCCCATGAGCCTATCTTTACCGGCACGCTTCTAGAAGCCGCTCGGTTGATCCGGCCACCATTCGCGTTGTCGCCGCTCAATCCGCCCGACTTCCACGGAGAGCCAAAACCGTCCTATATTGCTGAGAACCGCGGAGAAGACCAGTAACAATTCGACGAACGCACTGCTTATGTCGGCACTCGAACCGTAGATCGGCGGTTTTGGTGGCCGTACCTGACCGATTGGCCCCTCGGCGGGTGTGGGCTATGGATGATATAGGGAAGTTTTACCCGCTGCATCCGGAGGATGTTGGAACGCAATTATTAAGAGTTCCATGAGAAGTCTCGCTGTATGCCCGACACAGGCTGTACAGGGCTGGTTGGGGTAAAATTAATTTTCCTGGTCGATGGAAAGTACTAGAAGCGCTAGTGTCTGTATTATGATGCGCTTCGATGTCCACTTTGACGAGGGGGTCGCATGTTGTACAGTGTCCCGTTGGCAGGGAATTGAGCAACGTATTGGGAAAAAAACGTTTTAATTTAAAAAAAAATTAAGTTCAGTTCTTCCAAGTAAATGTGTAGAGTTTTCAAGTGGATAAGGATGAATAAATAAGTATACCTTCAAACTGAGGTCACTTTCAGCGCTTTTTGTCTACCGTCCGACGATGTAGAACACCTTTTGTCGATGTGAACCTCGCATAAACGTGAAAACGGAAAAGTTAGTTATTACGCAAATCACAGGCAATCGTTTTATACATCTAATACAACCAGATTCAGCCCAATTGAGAACCATCTACGTATAGCTCATCACCAACAAGGCACTCCGTCTATTCAGATTACCGAAGAATCATCTAAGTATTAAGCTAGCTACGGCGAAGAACAGCATTCAACAATCTAAGTAACACCAAATCCAGTTTGCATACGTTATGGGACCGGTGTAGGGACTTGCATCGACCGATAGCAATGCTGTTAACGCCGATCCCTATGACTGCTATGTAATGCTGTGTCCGTTAACTGCGCCTTGCATCTGCCTTTGCAGGAAAGGTGCCGCAATAACGTTGGACGAGATTCGTGCCCAAGTAAAGCAATACGTCCAGGATAACAACCTACAAACTAATGACAAGAGGTGGCGTATTGAATTTTCATCATCCAAAGAAATATATATGCATATATATGTATATACATATATAACGAGTCGTGGTTTTGATTTCAGAATCGTTCAACTCGAGCCGGTACTCGCTCGAATTGTGTTGGCGAAAAATGAGTACAATTCACAGGTCACCTGGGAAACTCTCAATAGAAGGTAGCTAAGTGCATGAGAAAACGTCTCACCCAAGATACAGTCAAAGATAACTGTAGTTCGATTGAGGTAACCGGTTCATCGCTGACCTTCCTCGACTTGTGACCTTACCTTATAGCTAGATGTATGTGAAATTTTATTGTTCATATGTTTGGAAGTACGACAACAACGCCACGCCTCGCGGGGCCGTGTTGGGTGAGGTCAGAGATTAGGCACTTGTACTTCGCTCGAAGCTCTGTGCGCTTTGCCTCGTACTCGTGCCTAGTCGATATTGGAATTCCAGTCGAAACGTTCCTTCACAAACGTATTTTCTCCTTCGTGCCGGCCTCCGATGTAGAGCGTGCACCGCGCGTAACTGTGGTAGACAACTTCCAAACATTAGCTCGCTGACCATGCTCTTGTGCCACCCCACACAGGGTTCTCTCGAAATGTCAGTCGGCGTACGAAATTCGCATACCACACCGGGAGCCTATACTGAAGGAAGGCGCAATCGAACCGATTACCATCAATGTGGCAACGCGATGCGGCAACAAAAAGGTAACTTGGACAACGCGTCTAGCAATGCAGTTGAACTATGCGTCTACCGCTGCTGGCTGCTGCCGTCGATAGGTATATGACAATACGTAGCCGCTTTGGGAGCCTGACAGCGCACAGCTTCCCCACATGAAGAGGACACGCAAGCTTGAAAAGATTAAAGCGACATCAGCGACATGTGATTAAGCCAATGTACACCCAATGCATTCAACAGGTGACACTCATCCACGGGTTCGAAACGTTCGGCATTGATCCAGGCCACTTCGCTCATCAGGTGCAGGTGGGCGTGTCAGCCTCAACGACCGTGACTCCCCTGGCGTCCAGTAATAAAAAGTGGCAACAAGTGTTAATACAGGGAAATCAAGTCAACTTCATCGCTAAGCTACTACTCGGTAGGGGCACCTAGATAGATAGCTAACGAAGGTGCACTAGTTTTTATGTACTTTATGCACGTTTTCTATTTGTGATATATTCATATTGTAACTAATATGCTTGCTTTCTCAGCTGTCATTTTTGGTTTTTGTTTGTGAGATTTTACATGCGAAATAGTAACAGCACAAAAATCCGATGCAGGGGTGGTGATATGAATTAGCATTTATTAACTAACAAAAGAAGAACATACTTCGCGCATAAGCTTGGCCAGTGGAAGAAATTTTGCTGAGTGCGGGGTGTCCGACATAACCTTGGGTAAAGCCCTGTTGCTCCTGTGAGCCCCAGTATACTGACAGCTGTGGCCTTCGGTTCCGTTTTATTGCTAGCAAAAACTCAACTAGAAACTATTATCTGGGTAGTTTATTGATCCATCGTGTTGGCGTTACAATATAAAGCAAGTGTAGCTAAGAAGCGTAATAGAGAGATTAAAATCACTCAGCTGTGATTGCTCAAACACATAAAAAGTGAAATATCGTTACGTTTATTGTAGCTCTTTCTATGTCAGCATTGTGGGGTCGTTTTCCGCCCCAGCGATTCAATACAGCATAGTTCGTTTGCGGAGTTATTAGCACTAGACATATGTTACTTAGATTGCCGTCCAATAGTACCTGTATATCATCAGCATCGTTGTCGCCGCAAATACTCTTCGTCGTGTTTGCCTAGTAAAATCTGCATCTTTCTCGACACGACAAGGTGTGTTTTGCTATCTCTAGATAAGTGTTTCATGTTATGAACATATCTAATACACGTAAGCATTGTCTGTTCCATTTGTTTTTCAGAGACCTATAAGATTCCGCGGAACTACGTGCGCGGCCTGGAGCTCGCGCCGAAAAAGAAATAACGAAGTGCTTCCAGTTCCGGTGACATCGTCTAATTAGCAGACGATTCCTTCCGTAGTTGGCCTACGGCCGATGTTCCCAGGGTGGAGACACGCAAAAACAGAAAATGTTAAAATAAACAAGAAAAAAATCGACGATTTTTTTTATATTTTCGCAATTTGCTAGGCTCGTCATTAGGACGCAGATCACGCTATCCTCTATCAGGCTTACTCACGTATGAAAATGTTCTTTTTCATTATGCTAGTACTTCGCGTTCACCGTCTCTGGATCATGGTAGAGACTGCCGCATTTTTTGCTGTAGATGTCAACAAAAACTTTCTCTTTGCAGCGCCGCTCTGCATAGTAGATAGCCATCAATACAAATTCACTCCGCTCAAGTGCCGCAGATCATCGAGAGACACTATATATGTACATATATTAGCTAATGTTGCCAAGTGCTCTGTGGAAAGCAATTTTTCTACGCAGACGCTTATCGTCCATGCGTCTCTCTGGGCATTTTACCTATGGACATCTACTGCGGAAAATCTAGGTACCATTCGTATGGTATAGCGTAAAGGCCATATTGCAACATTGTTTCCTTCTCACTGTTTGACTGGCGGCGTTCCCGAATCATATAGGGTTTGCTCCCTTGACAATCTGCAGGCGCCTGTGGCTAAAGCTTTTGAGTGTTGGAATACTTGCTTGTTGGAAGTTGCTTGACGGCTGCAGCAGTGAACCTTCTATAAGCCATGATACTGCTCGTGTAGTGTTTTGTCCAGCTGTTGCGGATTACGGCGTACCGTGGCGTAATTTCGCTTCTGTATCTGTTCCATTGCTGTCGTGCTTCTGTTGACATGATTTTGTTATAGCGTTTTGTCGTTGTCTAACCGTTGCTTGTTGTTGCTGCTGGGTATTGCTTGACATTGCTAGTTGATTATTTACTGGGGCACCCCCTGGCGGCGCTGAGTCGAACCGTTGTTCAACAGCTCAGCCACCGTGCGTTAGCACTCGACGCGTTCGGCAGCCTTCAAGTAGCATTTGGCCGCCAGTTCTCGCCCCCTTAGGGGATTTACGGGGACACTGTATGGGCGAAGGTTCGCTTTCGAGTATGTTTTTGTGTGCGTGTGTGTGTGCGCACGCGCGCGCGTGTATGTGTGTGTGTGTGCGCGCGCGTGTATGTGTGTGTGTGTGTGTGCGTCGTTAAAATTTAATCGTTTTACTGGTGTGCAATAGAGTTATGTGGCTTGCGTGCGTCGCCACGTGCCGCCTACGAACACGCGGTATGTCTGCACAGCTTAGACGAACGACCTCGAACGACCTACACGTCGGGATCACTTGAATTCCGCCTCAATAGACCGTCGTTGCTCGTCGACATAATTTTGGCCTTCCGCAGAAGCCCTATCGTATGCGACACGTGCATCCACACATCTGACAACTCTTTTCTCTCTCGGCGTATATGGCGAGGTAACTGTGCCGGCTTTCGGAGAGGAGGCAATGCATTCATCCGAAGCTCAACGAATTGACTCGGCATTTCGATGGCTTTCCTGCGGCATGAACAATAACGGCGGGTGAATTATAACTCGATGCCGAGCGACGTCGCCAGCATATAGGAGCCTTCTGCTACTATCCTGACTCATATCGATGTCAAAACGGTGTAGGCGCATTCGTCGCCCATAAGCGATCGAACATTGCAGAGTGGGCGCTCGTTGACCGCACCCATGTTGTTACTCCAAATCATTCTTCCTGCCGTTGCGGGAGAGCTCCACCCAGCTTTCACACATCCACACGCAGAGATGTTAAGGCATGCCTCGCGATTAGGACTCTGCTGCACTACATTGAAGGAAAGAGACAGGGAAGATTAGATAGAGAGAGAGAAATGGCATCTCGGGGTTCTTCTCGCTTGTCGCTTGATCGATTCGTTTACACGCCATTCATACTGTCCACCCGATACACACTGTGACATGACATTTTCCCTCCGCTAGAACTCGTTGTCCGTCACACTCATCCGCTGATTGGTCAATAATAAATCTTTTTTTCGCTTTTGATCTTTGACTTTCGCTCAGCCTCCATCATATCGTCTGCCATCTCCCTCTCTTTCGAGTTCTTCCCTGCCCCTGTCGTTCTATACTTCTCTCTCTAATGCTCTTCGCGAGGCAATGACCCCGAGACAGAGGGAGAGAGAGGAAGTCGCGGCTGCTATTATCCGCCACCGTCTGCTGTCGTCTGCTTTTCGGTTTCGTCTGCTACGATTGGCTGCAGTGGTTGACTTGCTCTGTAGTTCTTGCATTATTGCATCCCATTGGGCATTCATCATCGTCAATTAATCATCGACACCGTGATGTTTGTTCGTGGCGGTTCGCTATGCTCCATCACACGTCACATACAAAGCGTGTCATCTCCTCATCGCTTTTGCCGGCGCCGCTGGTCGCTTGTCGTTCACCACCTCTCGTCTGCATCTTCACTCTCTCGATGCAACGTCGCGTAGGCTCAGGTCCGGGCTCCAGGAGCCGTTTTTGGCATGGCCGACGGCCGTTCACACGAGGAGTCGTTTGTACTCCTGGAACATGCCCGACTTGCGGATGCCTTCCCAGATCTTTGCTGAGTACTGGAACCAATGCCGTTCGCTGAACACGCCCGAGGGAAGCTCGACGAAATCTTCGAATGGCATGCTCAACACCTGAAATCGTACAAGAAATGCCAAATGAATATTGAACATCAACATGCAAATTCAGCTCTACGACACGAGACATTTGTCTTTCCGTAATTATATATATATATATATATATATATAT
>MNPL01004606.1:0-13617 GCA_002081605.1 Tropilaelaps mercedesae
ATATATATATATATATATATATATATATATATATATACGAACATATATATAAATATATATACAAACAACAGCAATTTTATTTTTCTGTGTGGTCGTTTGCGCGATCGGTCACGTGGTTTTAGCGTTGCGCGAGCTAACTTTACAAGCCAGTAAATTTAAACCGGTCGTTAATGCCTGAAAATACTTATTTTTTAGAATATGCTGCCATTTCTTATAACTTACAACCTAAAGAGAACCCTAAATTAAAATGTTGAACTATACTTGCAACATGTATTCCTTATCCCATTGATTGAAACCCTGATCGATATTCACATCGATAATGATCTATATAGATTGCTATACTTAAATAACGGAGGGTGATATCGTCGCCATTTGGTGGAGGTTGTTTCTCCTGATGGCGACCGCAGTTGAAAAAGGTATCGCGGAAGCTTAATGCTGGTTGACCATTAGCCTTGAAAAAACTTCGGTGGTACCCGCAGCATGATGTTAAATCAGACAGAACTTTTATCGGGCAGGAAAGACAGTTCAAGATGTATGAAAATGGTACCTGGCTTTAAGTGCGGTAGGAGTGTCGATATCATTGTCAGAAGACACAACGACTGGTGTTCGAACACATTGGAGTTGCTTGCGAGATAACCGAAAATAGATGGAAAATGGATGGTGGAAGGAAAAGGATCGGCGCAAACCGCGGCTGTGGATCTTGTTTATTGTAAGAAAATGGATAGCTTTCCGGTCAATTTTCCAAGCACTAACCCTATGCGGGAGGACTAACCAACGACAAAACCCACGGCAAGAGGACTAACCAAAGGCGAAGTGAATGTTGTGATCACAACGTGAAATAAAAAAAACTGGTCTATCGGGCCAAGAAGCAGCTAACACTGACCGCACAAAACAAGCTGGCCTCGTTGGGTGTAAACGAGGGAGTAAGTTAGACAATTGGAGAGTGTAGAGATGATACTATTGTAATAATAGCATTACATAGAGTAAAACGTTGTAATAAAAATGTATTTTTTATATACTCCTTACGCAAGAATCGACTACACCTTTCAGCTTCCCAATCATCCGAATTTTTATGGATTTATCGGTCGACTTTATTAATTCACCTTAATCAGTTTATTAAAATTACACGTCCCAAAACGGCCGTCAGTTTCTACACCCGTAAATAAATACAAAGACAACTTTGCAGCGAAAAAACCCAAAGTCTGACATCTTATCTCATTGTACCGTCCCACTTATATCAACGACCCGTTATCGCCGATAAATGGCGTTACCTTCAGAAAAATTGGAAAGTTAAAAGAAATACGCGCAATATCCGATGTTCCTTTTAATGGCTGCAAACTTAGCTGAGGATACTGTTCCAGAAGTGTGATGGTGGTGAAGCATATACAAAATCTTCTTAAGATTAACAAGTTAATATGTCTTCAATTGCTACCAAATGACTTCTCAGGTCTTAATCTTACTGGCGCCAAGTGATAAGTCAGTTGAACAGTGATGAAACGGCATTCTACAAAATGCATACTTTCTACCAAAATGGTCATTACTTTTCGGTGATTAGGATATCAGAGAGACGTCATACAACAGAATAGGAGCGATTTTTTTGCTATCTTCCTAAAATCTGTTATTTAACTCATAATTAATTAAAAACCCAGAATTTGGACTACCGATTGTTAATGGGGGATACCATTACAGCACCTAATTGCTTGCGGCATGTAACATAATTGATCCCTCTATAGAAAAAGCTTACCGCAGTCATAAGAGATTTTAATCCAACCTAGTTTAGTTATCGTAGATAAAAAAATTTAATCTTAGGTTCGAACGAATGGATTCTTTTCCCTTCTTTAGATTTTTGCCAGATAGAGATGCTGCTTGGCGAGTCCATAAAGCCGATCCGAGTAAGTCATATCTCAGGGCTATCTTCTCTTCAAAAATCGTGTCGGTTTGGAACAATGGAGGCTAAAAATCCAACGTAAAATTAAAAAATCGCACCAAAGTAAACCTTGGTATGATCCCCTAAACATATTTTAATCTTTTTTGAAAAACATGGCAAGTAAGGATTTGGTCGAAATACATCTAACGTGGTTGAGAATGTCATAACACAGTGGTACCACCTGTAAATTTTGGGCTCTTATTTGTCTGTCATCTCACAACAACATAATTCAGATGTGTGCCACTTCAATAATTGAAAAACAGCAGCTGCCTTGCCACTAATGTCCCTAAATCGGAGATTTTGTGACTGCATCTGAATCCGTATGCAGATATGCTTGCTATAGTGTCGTTACTTATAACTTAGAGCTTCCCCTCTCATTGCCGATCCGCTCCTTAGCGTCGGAAAGAGGAATAAAGGGTTCTTCCACTTTGCTGGTCTTAAGCGAAGATCCTCTGAGCAAACAGCTCCTTTCTAAAGTATGTCGTACTACAGAAGCAGGCTTGGAGAACTATTACTCAAAAATCCTTCTAGAAACATACGGCGCCTGTCCTTATTAGCCTTAATACTCCCCCATATTCGTTTTTTATTCGTTTCCCGCCCAGAGTCTTTATACATAGAAAAATAGCGAGGCAAATCCTCGCCATCGTGCCATCTGAACGTATAATCATACCCGGGGGTCTGAATCGCGTCGTACTTAGTCATGGCGCTCGAGTGCTGACTAACCCTAAAGAAAAACCATCTGCCAGCCAATCATTGCTCATCTAACAGTTTCATTAATATACTTGAAAAAACTATAAAAACACCTTGTTAATGAAAGTTCTTTGTGATCGGTGTTATAACTTTATCATAATAAATTATATGTCATAATAGAAAACGTTGAATTTTTCGTCTATAGTATACAATTCACGTATTTGCCTGACCCGCAGCAAGTCCTTACGTCCTGGGTCTACATCAATCCCTAACTTGGTTTTTCGCGTTGAATATATCTAAAAAATGCAAAAACGATAGTGATAATAGTAACAATAGTCCCAGGCAACGTCGGGCAGTTTATCAATGCGCACTAAGCACGCGTGCTTGGCTATTGCATTGCGAAAATCAGACTTAACGAACTAGATCGGTGGTCTTTTGCCTTGAAAAGAACAAAATGGCGATAATAACGACAAGAGTTAAAGAAGCACGTCCCAGTAGAGCAACAACTGCAGCAAAAATCTACATGGAAGGCAAAAAAGGAAAATCAGCAAGGGAGAAGCCACTGTATTAGACCCTAATGCAACCCTAAAAAACCTAAAAGAATGATAATAGGAAATATGAGAGTGGGAATAGGCCAGGAAAGGTGACCATATTGTTTAGACCGAGATACGAGTCAAAAGAAGCGCGTAAGCACTACTCGGTTTTCGGGGTCACCTTCCAATAATAAACACTTGTAGCCGCAATAGGACTACCTTTGAGACCATTCAAGAACACAGTTGGAGAAACCCCCACAAGACACGAAGGTGTAAAAACATCAAATATCATGTAAAGACAAGCCAGTTTTGGATCAACGGAATTATTGGTCGGTAATATCCATGGCTAGGCTCAGAAATGAGGCGATACATGGTGTACATCAAAATTGGTAGTCTTATTCAGATGAATAATTAGAATTCTAGATGCCATAGAAATACATAAAGCACCAGTGATACAATACCTAGCCTTGTAGAAGAGAGATCGAAATAGGAGTTGCCAAGAAAGAGGAACAGAAATATTGACCAAACTACCCAGTAAAGATAGCCGCTATAAGGAAGCAATGATTTCGCTCCATTACCTGTTAGGACGCTTTGCAACTCATCATCGATGCCCATCAAGTATGTTTTCTATCGGTTCACCTGCATTATAATTCTTCACAGATCTAAGGAGTTCTAACTCAGACTATCTACCACAACTTATTCTGCCAACATTAAGGTTATACTTATAGTATCGATCGTACGTACATTCTTTAATAATGGTAGCTTGTAATATCTTCACATTTGATATAATTTGAAGTTACAAATACGAGTTTACGATAATATACGAGTTGTAGATCCTTGGTTGATTAACTGGAGACAAATGGCGTTTTTTCCTTTAGCTTTTTAAGGTTCAATCTGTAAACAAGCTTAGAGGAGTTCAATGCCAAATGCATTATATAGCTATGCGCTGAGACTGACTGCTGCGGGGTGCTTAGGGTTTTGCAAGTTTTCGAGCTTCGTCTTTGGTCGACTAGTTGCAGTAATTTAGCCACATTTTTTATCAATGGCTTATAGGATTTCGTCACTCAGACTGATCATTTCTATAGAAGGTGCAACCAGCGACCCAGCATTATGCACGATCGGTGTTAAAATTAACTAGTGGCAGAACCGAACGTTATGAAATATGAACTCAACTGTTACTACCGTGCGCATCCAACAGAACACACTGAAGCAGTATTACGTTGTGAATTTCCAAGCTGTGATGTGGCCATTGTTTGCCTAAAATGCTTCATGTTGGACTGCGACGGCGTGGGCAATTAGATAGTTTCGGAAGTAGTACAAAAGCATCAAATAGCATAGAAGTAAGAGATTACATTATTTTCTGTATCCTACGACCCGCGTTATAACGTGCATCGCAATATTTTATCATATTTATAGATGTGTATTTTTAGATGTGCATCGAACAGTTGGTAAGTTTATGACGAATCGAAAGTTGTCCGCCATTACAGTCCGCAGTAGTTACTTTAGTAAGCAAGACGAGTAGACAGGGCATACGAGATGTGGTAGCGGATGGTGATATTTATAGTAGTACAAGCGAACGTTCGGCGTTTCAGATTCAGTCCAGAAACTTGCGGTTTGGGTTGGATCCGAATAACTGACTGCGGATTTGGGGCATCATTTGATTAGCGACGTGCTCGAGGCGCTTCTCAAGGGTGTTGGCCACCATAATTTTTCCATTACGAGCGTACAGTTCCACGCCACCACCGCTAAAGGGGAAAACAACAAATTTATAATAATCGAATGCTGCAGTCCTATTAAGTTTACTAATTATATGCTCTCAAAATAACAGAACACGAATATCAGACAGAAATCGCACTGATTATACTCGTATAATCCTACTCCACATAGAATGCACATTTCAACTTCTTCTTAACAATGAATATTTAAAATTAATGTTGTAAAAATGGGTGAATGACCTTTATTTTAGTATATAAGATTATTGTAGGACAGGCATACCATCGATCGTGCAGGAAGACTTTTCCGTCAACGATAAGATTACAAGTTCTGCCGGTTTTCTGTTGGTACTGCTGCATAACGTTCTCGCGGACCTGTCCCAGGAGGTTATGGTCAACCTGACGACAACGGACGATGACGCTCTATAAAAATAAAAGCACGAAATAACCGAGGATAAACACCACGTTAACATAATTTTATTGTGATTAGTTTTTAATGTTCATACACAAAAGATTAGTAGTAATAAATAGTAACGCAACGGCATTTAATTGTTTTAAGCATTAGAACTTGAACATAACACCTCTTCGATGAGTTGCAGAAGACCTTGGAGCAAAAGTTTCTCGAGAAGAACACGATATTGGTCGGGTTTCTGGGTAATGGCACCTAACTTTTGACGAGTTTCTTCCAACACCGTAGTGATGTGATTTTCTTTACATTTTAGCACTTGCAGGCGCGCGGTGTTGAGCATTTTCGAGCTTTGACTGCAATTCAGAGATTTAATAGACAACGGTCGCATACCAATACATGAATATAAGAGTCACTATTAACAAAATGCAGGTTTTCCATATACGTCTGCGGTGCCGATTTGGTCATCTATTCATGATATTAGTAGTTTGTTATAGAACTACTACATGAAAGTACTAGAGCTTATAAGATGCTATTACTGCGGGTGCTTTTATGCCGACTTATGTCCTCATAGAAAGTAATTGGAAATACCAAGCTCAAGTTCTCTACCACAAGCACCCGTGAATAAAATTGTATTGCAGAATGATTACAATTTTATGGTAGAAAAAAACAACTGAAGTAAGATATTTACCGCCGTCTCTTCCGACGATCAACACTTTCGTATCTTGCCTGTTAATATTTATACGTATGTATATATATATGCTGCATATATATTGCATGGATATTAAAAGGTAGCTATCTTATAATACGAATACATTTTGTGAAATAAATCATTAAGCTGATTACTTCAATGTAGCACACAGCTTGATAATAAATAATAAAGCATACATTTTCCGTTGCAGTTCAACCTGCTTTTCACGCTTATCGAACTCCTCGTTAATTTTCTGGCGGGCCTCAAATACAAGCTGCCCTTTTTGCAAATTGAACTCTTCTTCGGCTTTTGAATCTATTTCATCGGCCTTTTCACTGGCTTCTTGTTCGATAAAGGCCATCATATGCTGAATCTGCAATTTGAGAATACAAGGTTTGATATTATGTGTACAAATATATGTATATCAAAGCTTAAGATTTCGTATATATATATGTATATATATATAACTCACGACTATATATATATATACATATATATATATATATATATGAACTCACGGCTAGATCCCAAAGTTGTACAATATGGCCTCCGTTCATTCCGTTCATTTCGGGGCCCATTAGTTCCGTATATACTTTGAAACACATACACTTTAAATTAAAGTGTATGTGTTTCAATATATCTGCTGTTTCCGAAGAGGAATTATTGCCCCCCCCCCCTAGAACCCAGATTAAAAACCAACGGGAATATTAAAAAAAGTATTTGTCCTACAAAACACTTTATCAACTTATACAAACAAATTAGGGAAAAAATAAATTCTATAGCATGAAGGTGAAAACACCTTCAAACTCCAACAAAAATATATCACATCGTCAAAATAAGATAAGCACTGATCTGATCCCTATCGTCCAGTAAATTTGATTTAAAAAAGCAGTAACAAGAAATACAAATACAAAGATAAACATCTCTAGTAATATACTAGTGATAATGATACACTAGTGGTAGTAGTAGTACTGCTAATGATAGCATACTTCTAGTAATATACTAATACTATTGTAGTACTAACGATAAATCATAATGTAGGTACAATAATAAAAATAATGCACGTTTCTGTTACAAATAAAATGAAAATACCGGATTAGCTCCGTGCCACTTGAATTTAATGTTGTGTTAATGTTGTTTATTAATAACTAAAAAAAAATTAAACATTTTCTCCACCTCCATCAAATTAACCTCTTACACACACACACCGCCATATCGACATCGAAAATTATATATAGAAGTTTCCCAAATATTACGCGCAGTGCTTTCCGAAATATCAATACCGAAAACTGTATAAAAACGACTATCAGCCACAGGACACTCTAGATATATACATCGTAAAGTTCACCTCAGTGTCACTAGATTATCGTCTATAGCGTTCCTTGAAATGAAGACATTAAAAACTATCGTCTCCTAGAATGCACCCCGAAACACAAACATTAAAAATGACATCTTATATAATTTGTTTCTATATTATTTTGAAAGTTAATTAGGAAGTATACCTATTAATTACCTATTAAGTATTAATTACAACCAGCGTTGAACATATGGCAAAAAGTCAACTATGTTAGCTTTACAGTAAACATTAAAGAAGTTATGTATAACTTAAATATGTATATTTAAAACAGTAACAAGAGAAACGTTCAGGATGACATTAATTCGTCACTTTTTGCACTAATAAAAAAGGGCACAGCGCTACTTGGTATAGACATAATTTTTAACTTCCCTAAAGACAACCAAACCTTAATTTTGAAAAATGTGATCACTAGCGTGAAATTGATGTATGTGACGAATTTCCATGCAGTAAGCGCTATTGAGTAAAAAATAAAGTTTGTCTCTGACCTGGTGAAGTCAGCGAAGTAAGTTTTAAACTTTTTAAGACCTTTTCGGCCATGACAATGCGCGAAAAATGGTTAGTTATTATATAGCCATTGGCTGGCCTTTCATGAATTTATAAGTAAATTGTTTTAGTAATGGAAATGAATGTTCGAGCAGTAATGACATTTCCCATATTCAATTTTTCATCTAAAATTTAACACCTTTTTAAAGATATATTTGCTTCGATCTACGCATGAAAGTTGTCCTAACGACAGCAGACAGGTCTCTATCACTGGTTTAAAGAATATATAGTTTATCTGCATGTATACATAAAGCATTAAAAAGGATAAAAAGTAAAAAAATGCCCCACTGCTTACGTAAATTTTCTGTGAATACTAAACCCGATGGAACAATAAAAATGTTCTTGCGGACTGAGTTTATCTATGTACAAGGCCAACAAATACGCTTTTATGCCACATACATCAGAGGTCACTCGTCATTTAGTATATAAATATGATATAGTTGAAATGGAAATTACCGCAGTTATTTATGCAATTTTTAAATTTGAACAGAAATAAATTATACATGTAAATGCGGTCTTTTTTATCTCCAGCTCATTTGATATACGACATATTAAAGGAACAAGACTTACACAATTCGTTCCACCGTACGGGCCACTCATAAAAAGAGAGGAATATCTGTAAATTTATTTCAAATAAAGTCTACAGATATGTACGCAATACGTGCTGAGGCATAAGTAGATAATGAATGTCCAGCTTTTGATATGTGACTTGATATATAACCGATTTGTATAGAGACTTCAAACCTGAATCAATATCCTAATACGAACATACCTCATACCTAAATAGCGTTTTGGAAGATTTATTCACAAACGAAATAAAACTACATTCCTGTATATAACTGTGGAAAGACTTTTTAATGTTCTAAAGGGCCAAATCTAAACTAAGAATTGCCCAAGTTGCCCAAGTTTTTACGCCTTGGCTATTTCAATCATTAATCTCCTCAGGTTAAGTCCGCGCGACTATTGCTGCCATGTAGTTGATCGATAAAAATTCACCTTTTGAATTGCTCATTCATACCTGCTTTTGAACGTAGGTATCAGTCTGCGCCATGGCTGCAGTTGGTGCCTGGCTCTTCTCGCTCGAAACACAAATAAACACCTAATCGGCTTCGTAGTACTCGAACGTTTTTGATCGCCAAATTGCACCTTTGGTATGCACTACCTCCTTAACTTCGCTAGCGCATCCACTTATCATATAGACCGAAGTGTCCCGTGATCCGTTAACAACCCACCCAGTAGCGAAAGCTGTCATGTGATCGAATGAAGCGGCGCGATTTTTTAAATGTTATCGTGCTATGGATCACAACTGCCAGCTTAGGTCTGCCATTTCGACCAATTCAGGGGTTGAGTTCAGAAAGCTCTAGTGTATACCAGCAGCCAAAAAAGACATGATATTGCGAAAATTTTTAATTCCGCAGAAATTTTCTTCGTGGGTTCATCTGCATATCGCGGTCGAATCTGTCACATTTATATCAATCAAAAGATAGCAGACGACATTTGCTTCGTCATGTGACTTTTACAGAAGAGTGAATTTTTGTGAAGGATTCATGAACATGAAACCTCTATTACTAATCTAAATGAAGTGCCTGAGGCAGGATGAACGAATGTAGATGACTCCACTATAAATAGACGAAAGTCTTAAATAAGCTGGTTGTTATGGTGGGATGTAAAAATGTCGTTCGTGCAGGTGGGTACTTAATTAACTTATGATTAACTTACGAATCTGATCTGCCATTTGAAATTACTAGTGGAGAATAAAAAGACGAATTTTGGTTGAATATGATTGCTATATATAAATCACATACAAAGTTGTCTACTGCATTAAATGAATATAGGAGATTGATTCTAATAAACATTTTTGGTATTATCGCGCCGCCAGCAGAGTAAAAATTTACTATATTTGATATAATGTTCCAAATAGTCGCATCTAATTTCCCAAGAGACCACTCAATAATTATTTTTCAATGCTTATTCAGGGTGGTAGAATTTGTAGTACCCGGGTGAACTGACTTTTGCTTAACAACATTATTAACCGTGTGGCCGCAGATATGACTAATTATGAAATTAGCAAATTTCACAGCCTAACGCTACGCTGCGCTTGCGGCTTCCCCTGAAATTCATTGGCATTTTAATGTAAACAAAAATTAGCAAATGCTTGTATTAAAATGTAACTGTTGCTATTATTGATATCTGAAGCGCAGTGCTATTATACGCAGTAGTATTGCTTTACTACAAAGACAGCATACAAAACAAATAATGTGAACATTGTGAGTACACATTTGATGTCTAATAATATTTTCTGACCTCAGTCAATATTTAACGTCCACGGTAGAGCTTTTTGCATTGCTTCGTAAGACGGACATCAAAACGGGCAACGGCGGGGCTCGAACCCGTACACCTACGTGTCTCCTCCAGTCGCAAGGCGCACACGAATAGACCAAGTCAGCGACCTCGACTCACATTTGATATCTGCAGCCATTAGTTGGTTACAATAGTCAAAACAATAACCAAACGATCTGTTCGCCATATTTGAAAGGGCGTGTCTGCCAATATTTATATGTAAATAGAAATCTCCCTAGATATAGCTTAACCATTTTTTGCTAGTAAAACTGAACAAATTTTCAGTGGCGTCGCTTTACTTTCTTCGACATCAAATTGGTTAAGGAGGGCGACAACGAAGACCAGGCCTTCGATTATCTCAAGGTATTACTCCATATCTGCCAAGTGGTGGGGGCTTTGATGCTAGGTTGCTAATTACGAGGAAAGCGACATGTACCTTTATCTACGAACAAAGTTTGCATTTTCTAGTTGCTCGCCTTCTCTATTGACAGAACAGTACTTCACATACGTTTGATCCAGTGCTACGCACAAGTACACGCGCCCTAATCGTATCTCAATCTGTATTTCTAATATCAAACTAACTACATTGGACCCTTGTTCACCTTGAATTTATCGTTTACTTGGAGTGGCGCCCATCAGAGTAAAGTCTGAGTTGTCATAGCTGACAGATTACAAAAATTTATTTTTATAGGAGAGGTTTCATACTTAATCTTTATTTTAAGACAACCTGAGCACTCCTAGATAATGTCGCCCACGTTATATTCAATTATTGCCTCATTATCAAAGAATGCATTATGGGGAGACATACGCAGAGGGTAATTTATGAAGAATAAATTTACCCTTTTGCTCTTTTCATTTTATATCTTAATTTCTGTAGGATGTGAATGTAACATGCGCAAGCAGCGGCCGTTCACTGTTGGTTTTTGGCGACTCTAATGGGACAATTCATGCAATCAACCGAGTTCACGAGGTTTCCACCTTCCAAGGTTTGTTTCAACACATCCAGTTGGATGAAATGATGTATCTCTTCTACTTTTTTGCTAAAAGACATTGAGTCTTCTTAAAAATTATAAGAGATCCTAAAGGACTGGCATGAAATATTACGAATATATTATTACTGTGTTGCGTTGATCTTTGAGGCAAACACGGAAGGTTTTAGTTGCGCATTGAATGAGATATGCAGAGACCTCAGAAATTTATTGGGAATATGCGTTTAGAATGGACTGCCTACTGTGTTTCCCTTTTGACAAGTACCTTTGACTAAGTACCTTTGCCTCTGCTTAGCATTTTTAAAGAACATGTCGAAGGCACCCTTGTATTAACCTCATTTGTTAATTACTCAACACAAAAATACTTCAGCACGGTAATTTCAACCATGAAATTGCCTAATATATTTTTCATAATATAGATTTAATATTAGGTAACACAAAGTAGAACCTTCCCATTTAGGCCTCGACTTTTTCGTCATTTAATTAACAAATTGGGGTAATACACTGTAGCTATCACCAAGGCAAAGTGCTTTCTTATCATGCTGAAGATACTAAACCAATTGGTGTTCATGTTTTCATTAATGTTTGTTGCGATAAAAAACCCTCATCTCCTATACATTTCAACGGCCCTGCGTATGTTCCATTTAAAAAGTCGCGTCGATGGCCGCATACGGAGTGGAGATAATTTGGGAGAACCCAAATCAGGTAGGCCTTGAGCCCTTGAAACGCCTTCAGGAATCCTACCTCGAGCGTGTTTTCGCCTTACACCGTGCGACTATAAACAGACTCGTAGATTTTTTTACTGACACTCCATTCTTCATTGAAAGGCTTAGAAGCTGCTTTAGCCTTCCTGCGATTTCCACGTACAACGTACTACGAACTAATCGATTGAACCGAAGCGCTGTGGTAGGATTTGTCGTGCACCGATTTCATCACAAGCTGTGCTCGCTCGCTGTTTACCATGTGTGCCCCCACATGCTTATGTACGCGATGCAGTCATTATCTGTGGGAGAAACCATGCGGGAAAATGTGTCCGTGTTAGCTGGCTGGTTTCCCTGACGAATTTAGTTTAGTTTAGCTAAAAAGCCAAGTAGCGCTCAATATGAGATATTAGTCTTACTCGATCACAATCAGATTTCGTTATCAGTTCGTACTTACAAGCTTCACTGTTACTTATATGCTTATTGTATGCTACGCGACAAACGTGTTCAGTAAATGATGATTATAATTAATACTTGTTTGAAATTGTTATTCTAAATTTGCAGCATTTAAAGTGTGCGTAGAACATGTCCAGCAGATGCGTCAACATGCTATCCTTATAGCAGTGGGCTCCGACGAGGGTGGCATCAATCCACTCATCAAGGTAAAATTCTACCCAAAATTTAAGCTGAATTCATACTACTGAGGGTTTTCTCCAATCTATAAAATGACTCGAGATTCTCTGTACTAAAAGATATATAGTTTTGAACTGAGCGCATTGTGAAAAAGATGTCTCTGATATTTATTTTCTATTCGATCTTCGAGCTAATGCTTAAAGTAGGTTTTAAACGACGCATTTATTCGCTTGCAGGTATGGAACCAAGATAAACAAGATATGCAGGGTGGACCCTTCTGTGTGCGGAGTATGCGAGCCATTATCGGCAACAAGCCGGCATCGGTATGTCAACATACACTGATGTCAGGAAACGTCTAATTTTTAAGTAGGAAGTTAACGAAGGTACAAACATCGGCATATCGCATTCTTTTTATGCCCAAAATGGAAACAGTAGATATCTTAGTTTCTTGTATTACAGGAGTTTAATGGGAATTCTAGATTGTAGTTAGCTAATCGCTAAGAAGTGCTAATATATCATTTTTAATCCAGTGTTTAAGCAATTATTTAATGTACTTACCTTCGCCGTTTTGTATGCTTGGCAGACCTGATAATCTAGAAAAATAGCCTAGAAACATTTACATTCTTGTTATTAATACTCGGACCAGAGCCGGTTAAACGTTTAATAGTAGATTCTCATTCTTTTTATTTCTGAACGTTTTTTCCTTCGATTATTTCTTTTACCTTCGAGCCTTTCTTCTTTTACCTTTAAAATCGAATAAAACCTTTTGATTAATCGTAGAAGGTCTGAATCATAATAGATATAAGAAATTCGTTATCCATGTATCATAGTACTTCCGTGGCAGCGTTTTGCGACGTGTATTGATGATTTTTCTATAACAGGTGTCTGCCTTCCGCGTGAACGACAGCATGAATTTGATGGCAGTCGGGTTTGACGACGGACGTCTTCTGTTAATCCGCGGTGATATCACCCGAGGAAGTGCGCGTCAAACGAAGCCCTCGCATATTACTATTGCGGCAGCACCGATTACTGGTATGTGCAACTACAGTACATATATAAAGTCCTCAAATATATATATATATATATATATATATA
>MNPL01004607.1:0-33157 GCA_002081605.1 Tropilaelaps mercedesae
ATATATATATATATATATATATATATATATATTGCATCACATGATTCAATGTATTTGCACCTAAATAGATAAGCTCTGCAACCTTCGTTTAGCAAGGAGCGAGCGAAAACAGCGGTCTAAGAAGACACTCGATGCTCAAGACTGTAGTAGTCGATTCGGTCTTTCCGAATACGAGGGGAGATGGGGGTAGTAACGATGATTCGGTTCGTTATTAACGCAAGGAGATTGGGCAGCATCGCGCCTAACCCAACTAGACGAAACTTTTATAGCTTCGGATTACGTCTCTTTAACCGGCTTCCCCGCCACTGCGGCGAAAGACTGGTACTCGGGGACCTGTCACTGCACTGTCGGCAACCAAACTGATTACCACCTCCAACGTTGTATGACGCTGCTTCTGCGAATCGTGATTTTCTTTTCACATGGAGATAATAAGAACACGAATCGATTAATACAACCCGTCTATCCGATGAACTATTTTTGAGAGACGAGAATTTTGTCTTTGATTGACTACTGCGCAGTTGGAAATGAGAAAAATGAGAAAACAAGCAAATGTGTATATGCGTAATAGCTCAACTGTGGGCTTCATGCGGAGTTGGTCCTAACGTGACGTACAACGCTTCCAATAACAGCTGTCTAAAAAGACGTCGATATTTTTGCATGTTCAGCTCGTTAGTATTCGAGATATATACTAAACAAATGAAATGTCCTGTTGAGTCGTAGGGGTTGCCCTCATGCCAGCAAATAGCTGAGCTGCTTGATCTATGCTCATTCGTCTCATCTGCACAGGCCCAGTTAATGTGACTACAAAGTGACGTAGATGCGGTGTGGTGTAGCGGTGGATACATGGTAATCTTAAGACGACTGGTAGACTCGGAGAAATTAATCTTCGAATAAGACATTGAAAAAACTTCGTTTAATTGTTTTTTCTCTTTTAAAGTGTACATGGCGATCGAGCTGTACAAGAGAGATGTTTGGCATGCGCCCTTTTAGGCAAAGGTAGATTGGGAGAGAGTAGCTCGAACTCTCGGGTCCTACGTAAGCAAACTATCAGACTATGATGGGGGAATATGCAAGACTTGCTACAAAAGTGCAACTTCCACGTATTTATCGTTAGTTCTAGGCGATTGGCTAATCGTCGATGGCAACGTAAACGCCACAATTGCCTCAGGGTTACTTTTGAAAGATTCGCGGTGAAATGCAACAAATACGCCCATACATGTTGCTTCTACGTGAACGACAAGACTACTTTGTTTTGTGTGTGACATAATACAACGGGCGTAAACCCTGATCTTTTTAAATGCTCGTGGGATGCATATGGCATTTTACAGATGACCCTAAGTACGCACACGTGTTCTGCATTTGGATACTCGCCCTCTTGCCTTCTCTCTCTCCCTTTGGTCCTCACTGGTACTCTACGAGAGACACGACCAAGTTGTCTGTCTCCTCTTGGTCATTTCCATGATGCGATCCAGTGTGTCCCTACGAACGGCCTGGAAGAAAGTTTTGAAAAAAGCGGGGCATTATCCTCTCAGGCATCGTCGGAATTAAAGAGTGACACGGCTCATGCAAGACGTACAGGAGAACGTTATCTCGAACCGTCAGTGGCGGACGACATAGAATTAAAAATAAAAGTTACAAGCTAATCCTAAAACACACGAGCCCATGGCACATTTTGTTCGCTGTTGAACGCCTGGGCCCGAAAGAATCGAGGAGATGAGAAGGAACAAGCCAACGCGAACGAAGGGAGACCGAGGTTCTTTCCCTCACTGTGAATTTCGAGCAAGATCGTCGCCGTAGGATAAAACAGTTCAGGCGGCTGACTCCCGAAGAACAAAGAAAAGTACGATGGTAGTTGGGGTTCTGGGAAAGAGGATACCGCAGGCCCCCGAAAGGACCGTGTGCAAATAATATGGTTTCTACTCGCTATTGGCGTTTAACCAGTGAACTTCGTGATCCCCAAGTGAGACGAACCGACGGACGTCTTAACTTAATTTGCAGTAAGCTCAAACGGGCTCGTTTGACCTACAAACGCCAATCCATGAAACTCGTTTGATCGAGGTGAGCCTCACTAAATGCTCTTCCCAGTATTGCCCCCGGGGGCAACCGTACTTTTGTTATCTAGATTTGTGTGGCTAGACAATTACGGACAAAATATAACTGTGCACGGACCAAATATCACGGGATAACTATCAGGCGAGTTAACTAACTCAGTTTGAGAAAAAGACAGGGGAGAAAAATGTACACTGTCTCCTCTGTGTGATCAATCGTGGGACCACATAGAGTGATACAACCTGGAACGACGAATTTCTGTTAGGATGATGACCTTCACTTTGACATTTGTTCTAGTGTAGATGCGTCCTTTTTCTTTAAAAATTATCCTTTCGTGAATAAATCTTAACTCCAGAATGAGAATCGTGGGCCTGTGGCTTGCATTAGACTGCAGGGCCCTCCGAGCCGGCTGCAGCAAATTAGCAAAAGTTTCAGGAAGACATCGAGGAGAACATTAATTTTAAATATAAAATTAGACACTTTCAAAGGAAGGTGAGTCAGACGAACTTCACAAGAGAAAGAAAATTCAGTAATGCTAATGACACTTCTTGGCCGATCGCAAAGCTTTTTTCGAATTTTGGTACCAATGATACCGCTTTAGCGATGCCCATCTATCGTTAATGTTTTGTGTACAGCGAAAATCTCGACAAATATCATGACTCCATAACTAGACAAGTTTATATAATTGAACGATAACTTACAATGACAGACGAGTAAAAACACTAAAACTAAGTTCTTTGAGGCATTACCTTTAGTTGTAATATGGTACTAGCGTTCACTGCATACAAATACGTATCTCGATAATATTATAAATAATTGCGAATCCCACACCGTGGAATGCATACTCGTTCGAAAAAATTTGTTATTACCCTGGTGCACTATGATTTTAATCGGACACTACCCGCTTTGTGAATCCGCTTGAGCGTATGCACATTCGGACTCACGTGTCCAATGCAAATGCCTCAATACACGCCTAAGTACTATTGAGCAAACAGGGTAACCCTTTGGGAAGCAATCCCCAAAGAAAATTGCTCAATTCATTTCCTAGTACAATATTAATTTCGTGTATTGTGAGACAACCGGTGACGTTCTTATAGTATTTTTAGACGAAAGGGGAACAAGATGGCTGAGTACAACCCTGTGTGCGCCTTTGGCGTTCTGCGGCTTATACCAGCCGACATAATATAAATAGAGGCACGTACAAAGTTTCGCGCCTTTCCACAGGGAACATGACGGAAATGTGGTCAATATGTGAACAAAAAGGCTGGTCAATGGGTTCTAACCCGAAACGGGCTGGCCCCCAACGTCACGGCATTGTCTTCTAATATCGCTGAGTCGATTGCTCTTTATACGGTTAGGCCAACTGGGTGAAGTGGGCGATCCTCGTGTCGGCACGAACGCAGTGCTACAGAAAGGCCATGCTCGAACAAAGCGTCTGTCTGCCTGATGGGGTGCTCTGTGGGTTACGGTGGCGATTGCCTCACGGGCTTTTACCACTGGCGGGAGGTCAGTAGTGGCAGAAAGAAAAACGTCTCAGTGTAGGCTGGCTTGCGGCGCAGGTGATCGCCAGAGGCACTCGGAGCTGCGCCGTATCGAACGCTCAACGGAATCTCGCCAAAGAACCCGAACAGACGATGCTGGATGCGCGGTCAGCGGTCGCATTTCGTTGGTAAGCCGGTCCATCAGTGATCGAACTACGAATCTACAGTAGGCCTAAAAAGCAGAACACGAGGGCCATAGTAAGTGGCCGTTTGCGGAAGTAGCCTTTGCCCGGCGTGAACCACTTAAGTCGTGTTTATCCCTTGACGTTCACTATTACAAGTGGCGAGATCTACCACAAACAACAGTAGCGCGCGCGTTTCCGCCAAGACTGTGCTAAAGGAGACGCGCATATTAAAACGCTAAGTGTCGAAAACTGCTAAATTTTCAAAGCTTCTTTTAGGGGTCCACACATACAGAGGCGAAGGCCGCACTCCAGGCCACCCAAATAAATACACGGAGATCATTTCGACTGGGCGGCAGACGAACGACCTCGGCCGAGACTTGCTGGAAGGCGGCTGACTCTAAAGTACAATCTCCTTTCCCAGCAACCTCATTCAGCACCCCACGGATGTTCAAGCTAACTGGATTCTCACCGAGAGCCGTCTTGACCTCGTTCCTCTCTCGTCGGCTCCGGCGTCTCCAGGGAATTTAGTCTGCTGACAGGGGCTGAGCGCTCCACTGCCGGTTTCGGTAGCGCACGGGGTAGCGACTAAAGCCAATTGAAAGCTAAAGTGAGTTACACCCGATATTGAGAGGGGCGAACTCAACGGCTTTAGCGCGGTTGGAGCTCGAGGTTTGGGTCTCTGTGACCCCTATTCTACTTCCAGCGACTCACGAATGAGTATCAAGCGGGCCTAGTAACTTCGGCACATTTTTAGCACACTCCCAGACAGGTTCACCTTTGCTGGGGTCCGATGGTTGGTCGTGGAGCCCCAACAGAGAATTTCATCAAAATGCAGCATGATTATCTACGTGGAACGAATATGGAATGTCGTTGTCGGTTTTGTCAAAGACGATGGCGAATGAAGACCCTTCAGACAAGACTAAGAAGTCGATTTCCTATGCGCCCCCTGGCTATCCATCAGGAAGTGCTGCTCTGCAAGCCGCTGTGTCCTTCTCGACCTCCGAGTCCCTCCCTCCGCAGCCATATCCCGCCCTCTCGCCGTTTCTGCCGAGAAATTCATCTGTAAAGTGTTAATCTACACATTGACCATAAAATGATCTTTGACCTTTATTTTCATTTGCCTCGTAGTGTAACTTGATTCGATTGCACCATACAGATGAGGAGTGTAAACTCCGCATTGTCCCATCGAAACATCAATGTGAAATTGGCCAAGCCGTCAGTGTGCGAAAAGGCTCAATTTTTAGTTTTAGGAACGACAAATAAATCATAGTTAGTTAGTAGTCTGAATTTGGTTTTATTCGAGCACATCTAATTGTCACTATGAATGTGCTCAAATAGAACTGCTATTTAAGCAATTCCAGTCAATCCAGCTGCTACGAAAAATACATCCATGAACACTAATGGTCTTCATTAATTTCCTCGCAGACTTCTTCAACATGGAGAGCCATATCACTTCGTCTTCGAGACACACTCGAACGCCAGAACAAATTGTCTGGATCAAATGTGGCCTGCTTTCTAGGCGTTAGCTTCTCCAGCGCCATCGCTTGTTTTCTCTTTTTGCTTCAAGTATCATAGTTCAAAAACTTGTTTTGTCCGGATGTTCAGGTTAAGTCAGGACCACTTTGACTCGAAACCATTGTGATGCTTTTTGATTCAAAATATTTTTTTAGTATACACGTTTGTTGTCTTCCAACTTACCCACTATAGCACACGCCACATTAAACGTCACCGCTTAATTTCAAAGTTTTATAGATATGCACATTTTTTTCTGAAAACATTCTATTCAAAAAGATCAATTGAAAGAATTGGTATTCTAGAGCTCCCCGTACCACACGTGACGTCGTATAAGCGTATCGGTGTTATAAAAATTCGATTAAACCTGAATGTTACTATTAGTGATTCTTTCAATCAAACTCACTATAAACATCTATGATTGCGTCGTGCGGGTAGCTTTGCGTTATGTCAGCCAAGGTAAAACTTGGTATTATGGATGACAGCTTGAGTTTCAATAAAAGACAGATTTGATAACAAAATTGATAAAGTTCGTACGACGTCAACTAAACATTATCTGCTTGTCGAACATGATATGAGAACCGGAGTGTCGACTATTCCTTCTACAAGATTCTAAATATTGCAAATAGGCCGAGGTTTCGCCCGGGGTCGAATGATATTTTTAAAATGTAAGCAAGATATGCTCTGGAAGGCGTCCTCTGCCAGCCGACGGTGCAGAAAACGTTTCATGGAAAAAAAAACTCTTCGCTCAACTGCTACGGTAGACGCCGCAGGGTCAGACAAATCGTGGAGCCAGACAACCTGGGAGAGTCGGTGCAACAGCCCGAGGGGCAGCTACAAGGTCGATGAGGACGTCGTGGACAACGGCGAGTGTGTGTTCTTGCCAGCGCCGTAGCCTATTTGCAGGTTATTTGCTTTGAGGCCTGATTCCAGATCCAAGAAAGAAGAAACCGTTGAATGTAATCATACAACGCGCTAACAAAGCAAATGATTTTGAGGCCTGGCTGGAAATTTGGACTGAAGACTTTGTCGTTCTAAGAGCATATTTCATCTAGAGTAATCCAATTTTATCATATTCAAGTTCGAGTGTCAGGTTTAAAGATTTTTTATTGTGAATATTATTATATAACCATGTGAAAAAAAATTTGTGTATGTAGATGGATGTGCATCTCCGTGCTCGGTCTGTTATACCACCGATATAAACAGATTGTTTCTATGTGTACTACATTATTTGCGCTAGCTGATAGCTAACTGATTGGCGACAACGCTGAATCAAAGAAATTCACTTTTTGGACTGTGACGCTTACGGAACAGGCAAACACGCTTCGAAAATGGATGCTGATGGTGAAGACAAGTATATGAAAAAATATTGATTCCGAATACATGACGAGAGATTATTCCTACATAGTTATCTGACTCTCTGGTAGGAAATGCCTTTCAGAATCGTTGTCAAAGGGGCTCTAAGTAGGGAATTCTGGTAACTAGAATCGAAATCCTCGCCTTAGATGTCCTCCGGGATGTTTCATTTCATAGATAATAACACAGGACCATAGAACCGCACCTCACCAAAAATCCGTTACCTTCTAAACGTCAGTGATTTGCATACGACGAGTGAAAGCGCGAGTTCGCATGTATCGTAACGGTCACACAAATGCTATGGCATTGAGATTGCTCTTGTTTTCACCCCGTATCATGTTACCGTCGTTATTCTCAGTATTGATAGTAAACACTAAAATTATTTTGATCCAGGAACTGGCTATCACAAAATGTATTTCGTTACAATGCACTCGATACCTCTGTCTTCCGTTCGTTCTAAATATTCAGTAGCACTACGGCCTTGTATCCGACTGAGCCAAACCAATTTAATGGCCCTGTAACCGGTGGGCTACTTAAGCATTAAGATAATTCAAGAGAATGTTTCGACAAAATAATCTTTTTTCGTTTCACTAGGGACACACATTCTGTGAAACCATAGAGACAGCGTTAACCGCTATCGCTCGGTCCGCAATTCTAAAGTCTTCAATCAATTTCAGTCAATTTGAAAGATTCTCCCGTTTCATTAGCGTACATAGAGCGCTGCATTTTGTTTCGGTCGTTCGCTAATGGCTACGTAGAGTTTCAAGTGGGACCTAACGAATGTTTACAACGAAATGCATTCATACGCACTCTGGGCTAGTGACAACACATCCCGTCAGCTCGTGAACCGTTCACAAGTGTGATGCCATTCTTGTTGTATACGTATATATGAAATGTTTAGCGTCGGATTGACCATTGGCTAATCGATATTAATCACAATAAATAGCTGATGACTAGCCAGCGGTGCGACAACACAGTAGGGCAACGCGTAATTATTGTTCTTAGTCAATGACTCTACGGTAGAGTGTTTGGCGTGCAGACGCATTGCTTGTCTCAACCACGGACGCTCTTATCTTCACTAAAAGTCTATCCCAGGTCTATTCCACGCGGTTCTTATACCTATCCGAGTGGCTTTATGAAGTTCTTCCAACCAGATGGAGGTGAAAGATATCTTCTCTCGCTGCTCACGCATCAATCACAACCATACACCACCGTTCCGGCTTCGGCTACCGCTAAATGCTCGCAACGCAGGAAAGGTGGGGCGGTGAGCAAAAGCCCTGAGCGCGGTGAGGAAGGCTAAAGGGCAGACGACGCGACTAAGTGTACTACTGACTAACAGCAGATTGGACACTACGAGTAGGAGCAGCAGCAGCAGCAGCAGCAACAAAGTAAATCTTACAGCAGCTGCCGTAGCAACATCATCGCCAATAGCAACAGCAGAAGAAGCATTAGCTCCAGAAGTTAGGTTCGTCATAGGCTCTCTTAGGGCGAGACGTCGAGGGTGAGATGGCCAGCGTAAGCGCTAGTGTGTGTGTGTGTGTGTGTGTGTAAACGTGAGAAGGAGACAGAGAAAAAAGAGCAGCGTGGTTCTTTCCTTTGTGTGCCCAACTTCCTTAATTAGTCTCTCTCTCTCCTCGTTCACTTCCTTTGCTTCCCACATCCATCCCCCCAATCTAACCCACTCTCTCTTTCTCGAGCCGCTATTGAGCTCTTCCTTTACTTCTCCCTCTCCCACGCTTTAACTACTGCTCTTCAGCTTTTTCTCGCTTGAAGCTTTCGCTCTCTCGTTCTCTCGGCTTCTCCATCATTTCAATGTAGGGCCATTCTTCTCGGTAACGCGGGAGGAAGGGCCTGATGCAGAAGCTTTGTTGAGTCTTTTTAGACCCCCGCTCCGTCCAGGCCAAGGTCCCGTCAGATCAGTCTACCTACACTACACGCAACCCATTTAACTTGTGTTGTTGTTGTTGCTGTTGTTGTTGTTGTTGTTGTCTATGGTTGTCACCGGCCCATGATTATCCATTGTCATTGTCCGATGACTTCGTAAAGTCGAGAATCAAACAGCAAAAGGGGAGAAGCTAATGGCAAAGTTCAAACGGGCACGGGGAAAGGAAAAATGTCGAAAAGTTGAATTGTCAGTCGTTGCTATTGCTCGTGGCCGTGTTGCCGTTGTCGGTGGCAATGGAGCAGCTGAGAGATGTTACGAACAGTCTAACCAGATTTGAAGGTTGCAAATAAATGTATCGATTTGATACATAGAAAGGTGGTGTTCCGAGGGCCAGAACAGAAACGACGTTCAGAGATGCGTTCGAAGACGCGATGCGCGACACCGCGTGCGCGACACCGCGTGCGCGTCATAATCTGCGCAAACCCACAGACAGACCTCATGAACGTGCTGAAGTGACCCGACACAACTGTGGACATTGAATGCCATCCTCGGTCAGCTCGCGTCCGACATAGCCGATCACAGTTCACATAGTTTTTTGCTCAAAAACACGTCGAAATATCCGACAGGCTTGGCTGAGGCATTCTGGCAATCTTCATTTCAATCACCTGACATGTATCGCTTACGCCGTAGTATATCTACTATTTGTTTCCTTGGAAAAATCTCCCCGTAGAGTCGATATTTAGGCACACGTCCGTGCTCAACGCGCACCCAACGGTCCTTTGGCAGGTTGAGGCAGGGTAGACAATCCCTTGACATCCTCAGCGACTTAATGACACACACACACACACACACACACTTCTATCGTGCAGATATCAACGCAAAGCGGTGTGGCGCGTGACGGGGATGATTTAAAAAAATTTCGTGCGATGATTTGGTGCCGACCGCCCGGTGCCCGCCAACGAAAGATGGCGAAATGGGAAGAGGGGTAGAGGCGCCAATTCTCGGACAAGGACGGGAAGGTGTAGGAAGTGGAAAAAGGCATTTTAAAGAAGCACCACCTGGCCATCTCCCAGGGCGTACTCCCCTGTGATGGATGGCCAATCAGACCGCCGTGGCACGGTCGCGCGTACCTCGTCATTCGATAGTGTCATCAAGGTTCTGCTCGGGTCCAAAGCTCCGACCGGCATCGCAGGCGGCGGATATGCACCGAACGTGTGAAGAGAACCGGAGTGAGCGGCAGAAGAAGATCTTCGACAGCGCCGTTACCGAGCAACGCAGCGCAGACTCTACGGCGCGCGACGCTCTCTGGACAGAAAGAGCAGCTTTTTAGCTCAATCACCCCAAAAAGTGTTTGACAATTGCATCAAGAGCGCCCGATCCGCACGCACATAAGATGGAGTAGGCTACTGTGTCAGTCTGAAAACGAATCAATATTAAACTGCCCAAAATAGTGGCGTTTATCTAAAAAATTCACTCTAATGAGGCTTCCAACGATGGAGTTGGCGAGTGTGCGCGCGGCAGCATCGAGTAAGAGCATTACGAATACGAACTAAAGCCAATGAGTGAAGACCTATTTAGCGTGATATTAATAACCAACCTATGAGGTTAAGCGGCCCCCAGACTACTCAGCTGAGGGTCGTGCATTAAAATTAGCTAAAGCCCAACCAAGACAGGATGAAACCCGAAGGGTGAACATTTGAACACACAAGTGGGAGTGTATCTAAGTTGTACTAGATTTGTGAGGTAGAGCTAGCAAACAGCCTTTTTGGAGCTACATTATATATGTGTGTGTGTGTGTGTGTGTGTGCGCGCGCTTAGTATTGACTATTTCATCTGAAGCACTGCGATTGTATACCTACCTAGCCGTTTACTGCCTTTTAATTAACTCGATCTTGGATAATTGGGATGGATCACTGGCCGCAAACGCTGTAGTGGTCGTTGTTTTGCGTAAAATCCAGGGAACAAATCATACGTTCGTGAATTCCATCACGGACAATTACGGACGAACAAACGGCTTGAACAAACGTTTCATTGAAACTTGCACGAAATTACCAGACGCTCGCGCGCCATTGAGAATCGCGTAAGAAAGCAGCGACAAATATAACGATTAAGCCGTTTGCGTCCTTCTCAAGGTCTTCTCTATTATGATCTAGGTGTTGCTTGTTTTTCTACTCTCGAACTACTTCGAAAATCGTCTACTACTTGCGTGCTCATCTAACGTGCACTGTCTATTCAAGCAGATGGACAGGCGGAAGAAGGCATTTTCAGCTTCGTTTCAGCTACATTCTCATAATCACGAACGGTGTCTCGAGTCACACATTCTTTAGCGGACGCCATTGTCGCGTACGACACGCGGCGTCAGATACGCACAGCATTGGTTGCTTACTTCCAAATTTCTAGACATTCCCGTCCCGAAAGGCCGTACGCAGCTTTTAGGAAAAGTTCCCAATTACGCAACACGCACGCACGCATGCACGCACGCACGCACGTCGTATTCATTGTCCGGATTTTCGCGAGTGCGTGAGCCTGCTTAAGTGGATTTTACGGCAATGATACGATGTGGTCATGATAAATTGCTTTCATACGTATATATATATAATGAATGTATATAAGTAAACACATCTGAGCCGAGTAACTACCAAAGTTCTTTTGTTACTAGAAGATTTACAGCCTCCCCCCGCCGCCACCGCCGCCGCCGCCATCAGCTCGAGATGGTTGGCTTACGCCGTAAAATCACAGCCATTTTTGACCACTGAGGAGCTTCTTCAAAGTTCATTTCCTTGACCCTTGAAGAGCCTGTACTTGGCCGTCTTCAAATGTCCATTGTACAATCTTTCGTCCACGAGTTGTCCATTGCACTAGGTCCCCGCGAGAGGCACTGTCGACGACAGGGCTTTTTCGTAGTAGGTCTGCCTACAGGCCTGACGTGTCCACCTAGCAGCCTTTCGTTGGCTTATGGCGACGGCAAACGGGTTCGGACGAAACTTCGGGGGTGAGGTCCAGTGGGGCTATAAGATGGGGGACTACAAAAACTTTTAATCTACGAAGGACGGGGATATCGGGTGTGGGAGGTCTTTTGGTGGAACGGAACGCAGTGCCCGTCCGAGGGGAATTGTTGGGGGTTAGATGGAGGAAGAGTTGAGCTTCTTGAAGAAGAATGGCTCTGTAAAAAGTCTTACGAACGACTTAGCCTTGGCGTGTAGAGAGGGATGGTAAACTGTAGCAAACTAAATAGCATTACTAGTTGGAGAACAAAGGAATCAACAATGTGTGTTTCGATGTCGAAACCCAGTATCGTACAGACGTCAAGCTGACGCCATTGCAAGTCGGTCGAATAGAGGTTATCAAGAGGAGGGGGTTAGAGGTATATGGTCGTGTATTGTATTATTAACTGGCATCGTACAGCCGCCTATTTCATCAGCGCATAGCTTGAAACATGCGAGAATAGATAGATGCGTTGCCTCGGTTGTTTGTCTACTACGTACGAAACACCTAGTTGAGAATCTTTTTCGCAGAAATATATCTTCATCATCGGGACGTTGTGTCATTAAAAGTTCACGCTAAATCATTCGAGTGTTCTAGCGTTGAGTTATGCGAGAGTATCGATAATCACGAAAGATTTTTCTAGCTGAAAGATGCTAGCTCTTCTCCCTTGACTAAACTGTTTATTGATCTGTTTGCTAAAATGCTTCAATAAAATAGTCTTAAAGCTGTGATCATAGCGAAAACCGTCAAGCGTCAAAATACAACGCGAGCTCTAACGCGAGCCTGGACCACCTGGTCTGACAAAACGGGATGCTCAGCCGAGAGGCTTGATCTGCAAAAAACACGCTAAGACAAGTGGAAAAAAGTCCTCGAATTGGCGTTCTTTTTTCCAGGATTCGTGGTTGAAGCCGAGACGAGCGGTACGGCACAAAAAGATACACCGCAATAAACGAATACGCCCATAACAATCGTACGAGGGATGAGTTTCCCTTCTAGACAATACAGGAAAGCTGCAAAGTTAACTCGTCAACACCTACTCAAGTCTGAACTTCTACTTAGCTACGGCGAGTTGATGCGTTTCCACCTCGTCACCCTTTCCAAACCGTGACGTGGCAGCTTAAGTTCTAATTATTATGTCTGTAAAAAAAAACTAGCCAAAAAAAAAAAAGAAAACTGTGCGAATGGTAGATATAGCCGTGCTTTCACTAAACGTAGACATCTCTGTTTGACGCTGACGGTCTTTTCAAGGTCTTTTCAAGGACATTACTCCAGTCGCTCACTGAAATCTCGAACTCGTTCAAAGGCGACGTGCATTTTGGCATTTGCAGTCTTCAGAGCAGAGGGCCGATTGCGTTTCAGCCAACGACGGAGTTCTGCAGTGTCGTTCTGGCCCCCGTAATGGTGCTCCGTCTGCCGGAGACGGCAACTGCGTTCGGTTCTAAATGGGCGACCCGGCCCGATCCGACCCGACCCGGGCACATGACTCGACATAGTATCCGCGATAACGGACGACGCCCACAACGTTTTGTGCGTTCTTTCGTTCGCTCGTTCGTTTGTTTGTTCGTTCGCTCGTTCGTTCGTTCGTTCGTTGAGTCCATGGCCTCACCGGTGAAGCCAGCCACTGTCTTCGTGTTCACAGTTAAAGATTGCAAGAAAAAAAATTACGGACCGCGTTCACGCGACAGTTCCCCAGGGAGCTTGTCGAGTACAATATACATATTTCTCTCCAACAGAACAGGAAACATCGAATTGATCTGTCGCCGACAATTTAGAAGGCGAAATTGGAACCGGCAGAGTTTGGCCGTATGTCAGGCGTCGGTAGTCGCTGCGGAAGCTCGACGTCGTCGCCCATTGTTCGAACGGCCCCAGGCGATCGGCGTCTTTTTGGCGGCCATTTTGAATGCCGAGTGCAGTGCGCCACTGTAAGTGCGGAGCTGTAATGTCAGAACTGTTGATCATATTTATTAGTCGATTTAGTTGGATACCTGATGGCCTAATTGAATTCGATGTTTGGTGATCGTGGTCTTTTTTTCGACAAATACAGCGATTCTTGAGCTCCAAATCTAAGAAGATTATGCGATTCGTACGTAGAATTGTTTACTCGATCTACCCTCATTAGATGAGTTCAACCTTGATTTTATAGCCAACGTATCGATTCTTGTTAATATGTTTAATCGTACGTAAATACGAGTGAATCGTTCTAGTTATTCGTATGCCGCCCTTGATGGCTGATCTCGTAGTTCTATCGTAGTCATATGAGTCTACTGTGGCGACTTTTACACTGCATCATCAGGTGGGATATGTTGTGGCTGCAGACGGGAGCGCGCAAGTGTTATTCTCGTGTTCGAGTCACAATAGTAGAAGGGTCTTGTTCGAAAATGCCTGTCATGCAATACAGCCTCGCTCGTAATACAGTGACTCTCGCTTTATTGACGGTGGCGCCCAGCCGGAGCCAGGAATGCGCATGCTAAGCTGCTTTTTCAGGGTGGTCATTATAGAGTAATGCGGAGCGGTGAGAGGTTGGGTGAGTGAGTGAATGAGTGAATGGTGAGTGAGGGGAGGTCATAGTACCACGATGAGTGTCGGTAGGAAAGCGTGGCGAACGAGTATCGGTCGGTTGGCGAGGCCAATAACATTTAGCACTCCGCTGCACCTGCCCCTCGACGGTTCTCCCCTTTTGCGCTCTCTCTCTCTCGGTCTGTCTGTGTCTCTGATCTTGTGTGCCTGCTTCGTGCGTTGAGGCGCAACTTAGTTGTTCCCCCCCTTCCCCCCCTCTTTCTCTCTCTCTCTCTCTATCACTCTCCTGTAGCTCTTCATCGAGTAGCATCGTTGCCTTTTGCCAGGCCCGACAGAGTTATCTGGCCGCTTCCCCCGCGACCTGGTGGTCTTTCTTGAAGCGGCTCTTTGATATTCTTCCTTCGTTCCATGGAATGAGTGCGAAGATGCTTTCTCTCGTGATTCGGCGCTACCACCTCCTGGCTGGTTGCTTCTTGCCAACGCCTGTGAAGCGAAGTCTTCTGGCGACACCTTCGAGTCCGGTAGGTGGTGAATCGGTCGAATCGAAGAAGGACGAACTCGTGGGGTGAAATTGCGAGCTCTAGGCTACAAGTCAGGCAGTCGCTGTCTGACTCATCAGACTGCTCGACGCTGTTAGAACGAAATACTCACGGGAGAAGCAAAGCGGGTCGGGCTACTGCTAGACGACGCTGGGGAATTTGGCCCAAGTTAGTCGACGTACCGAAGTATTGTGATACTCCTGCCTAACGAGACCGCCTGGCACGAACTTACGGACGAGACGTCGCCCGAACTGGCGATCTCGGATGAAGTCGACATTTTGCCTCCTTGGTGGTGTTGTGGTCCTTGATGTGCATATCCGGTAGATGACAATAGAGTTTTGTCATCTGACGAATGCACCTCACGATGACTCTGCGTAGATTTAATGGACTCCGAACGACGACGACGACGGCAGAGTCGAAATCTATTCATGACGGCTTTAAACGGTTACGTTGTTGCATTAGTTGTCCGGTAGATAGACGAGCAGAATGGCGAGCAAGAAAGGGGATGGATGTCTGTCTTTATTTCTAGAAGATGTCTAATCAGACGGCTGTAGAACGAAGTGGCCTATAATCATGCATATTTGAATGCATGTCAATGATGTTAATTTTCTATAACGTGCACGTTAAGCAATGCGCTTAGTCGAAAGACTGAGTTAGACGCCGCGCCAAACGGAGCGTTCCTGATCCGTCTATGCCGCCGCCCTTAGTGGCAACCAACTGCCCCTGATGGCAGGTAATCTGCTCAGAACGCGCGCTTAGCCAATTCCTGGAGGGCCTCCATTCCTGCCTTGACTAATGTATCCACCTATACCGCGACTGCTACATTGCCATAGCGTCATCCCCCTATTTCTATTAGGCGAGTGTCAATATTGTCGCAAATAGCGAAGATACCCCCGGTAATAGTTGACACTAACATGGCTAATAACGACCATGAGCAGTGGTCGAGCAAACGGAAGCAGGACGGTCGAAGGTAGCCAGCCAGCCAGCCGCAAGCAACTCGAGGGCACGCAACGGATACAAGGCAGATCTAGGCAGATCTGCGAATTGCAGCCGAGGTGGTTGGGTGGGTATCGTAGAGCTGCATAAATATATACGGCGAGGGAATGTAATTCAAAAAAATGATCATCATTACCTTGCAAGTCGGTGCGTACAGCCGCCAAGGGCAATAATACCTAAGTTTCACAAGCCGAGGACTTCGGTGATCGATGAAAATGAAAGTGATTAGGTCTCGTCAGAGGCCATATTTGCCACGCGCCATTAGCTTTGACTTCTAATTCACTTCAGTGAATAATCTAAAAACAGCAGACAATGACAAGAACAATGTGTGTGCTTACGTAGTGTACGAAAACCACGCGGGAAACCATACGCGCACTCCACGTGAGGGAAATATGCAGCTAAAATTTCCCAAATTAATAACTCTACCTTAAATCGAGAAACACTGAAATGAGCTTAGGTTCTGTTCTAGTGTCCGAAATCCGAAATCTTCCTAAATCCAAGCTTCAACCAAAAAGAAAGCTCTGACTAAACAGAATATCCATCCAATTTGTTCTTTGGGCTGCAAAAGCAGGCTAGTTACCTCCAGAAAGGAAAGTTATCCCGAACGAACAGTTCGTGAGCGACAGAAATAGCATACGCCATATACTACTACTACTACTACTACCACTACCACTACTATATGATATGTTCTATGAAAAGGGATTGACTTATCCCGATTCATATACATTTATGTCCATTTAGGTCATTTAGAAAGAGAAAATGTCAATGATTCAAGTAGTACCACTAGTTTGAAACAGTGCACCTTGAGAGCAGTAATGAGAGCAGTAAAAGCAGACATGCAAACACACACACACACACACACACCTGAAGTATATCTTATACGACGAAGTCCTAGTCGAGCACTCGTATATATGCTTATAGCTAACCACCAACTAGGGTGATGTTGGCGCGGTGCTAGAAGACGGTTAGAAGTTCTTTTTTTTACTTTACCGACCACAATTGGCTTACATAAGATAAATAAGATTAGAAAGTGCATGTAAATAATTACTTGCAGTTCATGTCGTTGAAAGAGTTTGTTGAAGTACGGTTAGCGACTGTTACCTAAAGCAGCAGACCTAACCTGCATTGGAATGTGGGGCCAACGGCAATGGACGTCGAAAGTTGTAGCTTTACAGAGGTTCCTTTGAAGCGTTCGTAAGGATTATGCAATGCGTTCACTTCTACGGGGGCACAGATTATGGCTGAGCTTCCGGCTGGCGCACCTGAGCGCGCGTGCAATGCTGAAGGTCAAATGTTCGTTTTTAGGCAATATTGTGAGCTTAGCACACCAGGCGAAAGATTTACGTCCTCTGTCAATCGCCTATAGTAGATGCCAGCTTTTGGCGTAGGGTCTATCTGCCAAGCTAAGGCCATTTTAGCGATTTGTGCTGGTAGACATAATAATAATAATAGACGGTGTGGCATCAACGTTCACTCGTTACTTTGCGCCACATCTGCTGTTAGCAAGCACTGCTGCTAAATGCCGTAAATGCCGGATTTTCTGTGACCAATATTGCTGGAGGCGCTTGGCAGAGGTGCATGTAGAGAATTTTACAGCGTATTTGCAAAAGGGTTTCAAGATGTGACGGAAAACTGTTAGGAAACTGCAGTGAGAGAGCTACATGATCCATCTCGTTCAATGACGGCGGCCAAGTCCGACTCGTCCTGGGCGTAACAGCAGTCAGCTTGGCCCGTCACTCGCAGTTCCTTTCCAAATAAAAGACCGCTATGCAACGCACAGCAAACGCAAGTCGAAGCACCCAAAGAGTCATCTAAGTTACATTACAGTACTTCTGGACCCGACAGCTGTAAACAAAGTTTGCATAGTTTGTTTAATAAAGCCATCACGTACAACCGGTAACAACGCAACCAGTGCTAAGGCCCCCACTATCCTAGCTAGGTCGGTTGAACTGATCAGACAAGGAGGACACGCCCCAGTCAATTTTTATTTGGCCAGAGAGAATAAAAAAAATGGCTAATTCGCGCGTTTGTAACCGCACTAGGTTTAGAACTGATTCCTCAAAATACTCGTTCTAACCTGTTGAATGAATGCGTATATAATAATCATGTTGGACGAGCACATAAACCTGGCAGCGTCATAATCCCAAGGATAGACTGGGTGCAAATTACGAGACGTCTGGTGAGTGTGTTTGTCTCATTATAAATAAATCGGTAACATTAACCATGATTAGTACCTGTTGAGATTTATGTCCACAGGATTTATGTATGTGTGCTTCGTTTACTGGCCACTGCACCGGTTAGCTATATTTTTTGTCTTGAAAAATTTTAATCCTCAAACCTCTTGCTGGCGGTAGGGTATAGACCGATTTGAATACTAACTATGTCGTATGTAGCGGAACAATTAACTGCCAATTGGACACTGACAAAAGAAAGCTGACGGAAGTTTTATGCTAGCAGGAAGAGTGGCCTTACACTGTTTACAGCGCAACTGCGGGAAAATTGCAGGTTGCTACGAATTATCCCGAAATGAATGAGAGCACGGCAAATGATTATTACAACATATTTGAATCCTTTCATCTCGCGATAGTATGGTAGAAATCAAGATCTCTCGAGTTTCATTTGCCTATGTTAACTAGGCCATGTAAACGAGCGAGAAGTGTGGTGAAAAAAGCATCAACATCAATGCCCATCAGTTTGTTTCCTCTCGGCGCTGATGCCCCCTATATTACATATCGTATATCATAGGGAACGCCTCTCTTAGGCGATGTATCATATTTGTCCACTAACTATTCGAACAGATTTCATTCATATCCGACGGAGTATGGCAGTTGTTGCTCGGAAGGAAATCTGCGAACAATTTAACGTGGGTTTTTTTTAGCATGTGCGTGTGTGTGTGTGTGTACTTGTGTACGTGTGGGTGTGTATGGGTTCGAGAATGATGCGCGCTTGGAAAACCACTCAGCTGATCAGTCCTATGGTAAATTTTCACCCGACGCGACGTGACCAGACTTGCGAAGCTAGAAAAGCCCTGTCGGGAATCGTTGACCTTCCTAGTGCTTGCAATTGCAGATGGCAAACATTGATTCACAGATAAACTTTGGCCGCTGTCGAAGCGGAATCTTTCAACAGTGACGTCGCTATTGACCAGTCCTTGAACTTTTGATAAAAACAAACGTGAACGAATAACTGACCTCCATGAGAGCCGTTTTAATAGTGCATATATATATATATATATATAACTTCCTAATTTTTAGTTCAAACACTTATTGACGTATCGGCTGACGGCTACTAACGAAGCCTGCGGTTGTACTTAGAAGGCGAAAGTATCATGAGTTGTCAAGCCGTTTCTGTGCAATAAATGAAAGTAAAAACTCTACTGACGCTTTACTTGTTCTCCTCACGGTGACGCCGTCATGGGCAACCTTTTCTCGAGTTTTGAACAATCGTTATCTGAACAACTCGACAGCATTGACACTTTGAAATAAATGTTGAGAAGCGTTAGCTTGCAATGGTACTCGTTGGACTTCGTTTGACTTTAATGGTACATCATCGATTTCGCCTAAAATAGGCTACTGTTGCGTAATGTGTCGTCCTCAAACAGCGCAGCCGTAGCGCACTACTATGATGGGCCCTAGCAGTCGGAAGCAATTTCGGCTATCGCAAAACATCCAGCAGAGATAAGAGAAATTAGCAGCGACGTTTGTGCAAGGGACACTGTCCTTTGATAATGGCGAGTTAAAATTACCATGCATTTCACGATGTAGAATCCCACGATCTGCGCTTTTGAGCATCCTCTTGATTTGCGCTTGTTGGACAGAATGGGTCTGGCACTTATCTCGTCCGTCTAGCGGAACAGCCGGTCGATGCTGCTAAAACCGAACGCCTTCAGACCAGTTTAAAGCATGCGGCTGAAACTAAATCATGTGCTAAATCATGACAGTCACACTGTTCGTGTGACTGTCATCACTATGTCGAACGGTGTCAGCTGAGCAGGTTGCCACGTTTACAAACAATAACGCAAAACACATTTTCCGTCTCCTGCTGGCGACAGTATTTAAATGCAGTCGGCCTACGAACTCCACTGGATACCATGGGAATGAATACAGAAAAATAAACCTTTAACAGGGTGCTTGCTATAAACATATTCAACTCAACATGTGCTTATTGTGCCTCACAAGTAACCGTTAAGTATGCGATTCGCAGGGGCAATTCGTTGAATTCGTATACGCCCTTTTGTTATCATAACACAACGATTTCATTCTCTTAAATCGAATTAATTCCATTGATATGTATCTAAATATTCGAGTTGACATTCAATAGTGTTACGGTAGCTGTTACAAATCTGTTTTCGTAATAAGTACTCTATTGAACACTCGGTCGAAAGTTTGACACAACGAATATTAAACCAACAGAAGATAGTGTCCTTCAACCTAAAACGCCTCGTGTGGTCCACAAGCACAATTGTGTTCGTCGAGTTTATATCCTCCTTCCGTGTAGTTCATTTCCATGTAGACATCGGCGCACGACTTTCTCCGAATTCTAATCACAGAATTGTCTGTCTCATCTGGATAATAATCAAAGTTCGTCACCTAATAGAATATCCACCCACATACACATGTGCCGATTTTCACCTGCCTAGAACTGCCTAGAAGAAACGATCCGACTTTTAATACGTCCATTCGTTCCGAGCAGTTTCATCCTGTGCACTTGCACAACAAGAATCAATTCCCATTCATTTTTTAGCGAAGCTTTCTCCCACTCACGACTTTACTGTGCGAGCTGGATGGCGTATCGTCGCGTGGGGGGTTTATTAAAAAAAGCTGGCCCGATGAAAGCTTTGGCAATGACTACTACCTTGACAAGATGGCGTCGTCTCTGCTTTTTCCGCTTAGTCCGCTCTCTATCACTCATTTGCTCGCACTCCGCTGTTCTGTTCTTCTCTTTGGCGTGCTCTTCTTTTTCTACCGCTGTTTGCGTGTCAAAGTTACGGCGATTTCAAATGTAAGCCCCTCTGTCTGAACCCCCCCGCTGTCACCATTGGTACGCTCGTCGTTGTCGGCCGTCGTCGTCGTCGTCGTTTTGCGGTCGGTAACGCGTGACGCTCGACTGCTGATGGAACCTGCCGAGCTGAAGGGGCGGTTAGTTTGGGAAACCTTCTCCGCCCTCGCCGCTCAGTCCTGTGTTCAGCCGTTTGCTCTCGCCGGGCGTCCGAAACCGACGGTGATAACGCTAAGAGAGAGATAGCGAGACGAGAAAGAGGTTGCCTGCCTGATATCAAGTGGAACGTCCATCGTACAGCGACGAGAGGGACACCGAGATGGGGCCGTTTGGTCCAGTTGGACGACGGAAAAATGGGGTAATCCGTCGAGCTTCAGGCAGGGACTGCTGAAGGGGCTGACGGGGACTTTGACCAGACCGGAAGGCGAAGCCGGTGAGCGGACGCCCGAGGAATCTTGAGGGTCCTGGGATCAGGGGGTCAGTGCATGACGAATGAACAAATGCAATTACGATTTGTGTTTTCGACCACATCCGTTCCATTGGCAACAAGAACGTATGGAACTGTGCCCACAGCGACGAGTGCGGGTAGAAGTCACTGGCGGAACAGATTTAGTTGCCCTGGACAGTTGCTGAGGCAGCATTTAATTTTCCCGCGCTCACGACATCGTCAGGCTGGAGTTTGAGGACATCATCAGCCACGTTTACAATCGAGTACTAGAAGAATATATATAGCGACAAATAAGAGTCCAGTTGAACTAGTGGACGATGCGTTTTCAGTTCAGTAGTTGTACAGGAGAGTGTCATAAGCGTAGATGCTATCGACGCCGTGGTCTCGACCTTCGTCGCCAAATGCTGCTGCTCCTACGCTTGCAACTGAAGTGTGGATGTGAATAGGACACTTCCCAGTACACATGGTCTTCATTTTTCTGCAGTTCGAGGTTAACTCGAGTTAAATCTAGATCACGTCTGTTCGGGGACAGCGCAAATCGCGCGCCGCAAGATACGGTTGCAGCTTTATTATAGCATGGCCTAAACAAACGCTGTATTTTCGTGAAATAACGATGTGGACAAACGATTTCCCTCTGCCATTGGTCACTGAACAATCACGAACCCTCGTACCACTCACCTCTGCTCATCTCATATCTAGCATAGGCATGATCATTTAATATAAGCCCAATTGTTATAATCTTTTTCAACCAGCGAATGGCTGATTTCGATCGTCTTCACTTCATAATTGCAAACTCTTCTCAGTGAAATGACGCAAAATGAAGTTCGTATAATCTCCGTTTCTTTATCCTTTTAAATTTCGTCTATCCTGAACATCTTCGCCGCTTATTCATGAAGTTGCCTTGAATTCCAGTTATTTCGCTGTGTGAGACAAAGCAAATTTCTCAGCCATGTCTTTTTTCATTTAACGTAAAGCAATTCATAACGGAAAGAAACAGACGAAACAGCCGAGTACGGAAATAATTCTGAATTATAATGAATAATTTCTAAAATGAAAAGACGTAATTCATGGGTATAAATTATAGTTTATGTAAAACCCTACATAGACTTAAGTAGGGTTTTACTCACAGTATGATACTCGCCTGGACATGGACTCCAGCTAAAACCATTTGATTAGTGAATTTATTTGACGCACCTGACTACAGCAAACCTGATAAACAATGTAGGTACCGTTACATTCCATTCACAACCCGTCTGCAGTTAGAATTTAATCTAAATAAAGCTCATAATCGGCAAAATATAGGCATTTTCTTTTGCACTACCCCCTGAATTTTTTCACATCGCAGTCCGTCTCGCGGTAAAAACAATACATTACCCACTTTTGCCCCCAATTTCCCCTGTTGCATTCGATTTGGACCCCATTTCATCTGGTCAAATTTCAGAGGAGAATTTTAGAGAGGATTGACTTCATAAGGGCATATGAAGTCTCGCCGGAACAATCTATGCCTTGTCGTCGTTCACTGCTCGGATCTACGCAAGCGTTGCCTTATCACCTCGTCTGACCCTCGGTGGCGGTGAGTGCACGTTGTGAAGCGTCTCGCCAGTCGCTCCATGGCATCTCCAAATCCCTCAGAAAGATCTCAGCTTAAATCTGAGATTAATCCCGTCGCCACTGTAGGACACAGTCAACTACTCATGCGCAAGCACACGCCGACGCTCGCACAAGACGCCCGAGTTTGTTTCAATATCTTGTTGGCAGATCCGTCTAATCTTATATCAAACACGGTCCGTTACGCCTGGTACGTGTTGCCTATCTATACCTGACAGAAACATGGGCCGGGGTACCTGTATCTTGTACATACGCACGAGTATGGCCTGATATAGGCGACGAGAAATAGCCGAGGGATGTGGGTCAAGCAAGGGACAGTGATAGTTCGACCAACGGCCCAGATTAACAAATTTCTCTAAGGCGGCCGACCCGGTTGAGGCCGGGACCGGGCGCACGGTCTGAACGCCCTTGACCATTTGTCCTTGTGGCCATCATGCCGTGCCTTATCGAATGGCACGCCACAGCATCTGAGGGGAGTATTATAATCGACTATCTTTTTCTCACTTACTGACGAAGAGCAACGTTGAAGGCTCGACCTCAGGCAGTGAAGTCCAATGATGGTCCTCACCAGTAAAGCTCGTTTGACGTTATGCAATGCTCAAGCCACACCCTTCCTCCGCCATCATAAACTCCAACACGTTACAGTGGATTCAGACGAGGATGTGTCTAATCCATTGTGACACCCAGTCAATTGCCCTACGTAGCGCTACTGGCAGTACAGGCAATAACAGAACATAAACCTACAATCATGACGCTCAGGGCAACAGTTGAAGGATCGGCAGGACGAAGATTATCCGATAGATGTGGCCTGGTGGGATTTCATAGAAAAATAGACAACCTTTGATCAGCGAAAAGACAGCAACTAAATAGTTGTCTCTTCTCTGAGCATGGACATGAGGGATACTCATAGGCCAACTGTATCTTATGAGAAATTCAACGAGGATGGTGATCACTTATTCGTGGATCACTTAGGTGAGGATAGGTGACGAAGGAACGTGTGTGTCTGAGGGATCCGGGCGTATGTGTATCCGTTGTGTATTGACAACGTAAGTAACCCTATTGGGACGTTCCAATGTCTATCTGTAGCCAGTGGTTGCAATCAAGACTGGTTTCACCATAGCCACATGCTTATCGAAAAATCGACCTTCCGTCTAATCGCCAACAGGAGAGTGAGCAGGCCATAATAACAGTTCTCTGCCTCTATGCCGGCTATTGAATCTCAGTGTGCCAATAGGCCTTCGGTTACCGAACAAGCAAACGATTCATCGATCGATAGGTGTCATTAATTCTCTCCTACACAAAAGCAGCGTCTCCTGTTCCTCATGAAGGACGGCCCTGATTGACCGTGTTGGTCAATCTTACCAGCACTCGAGGGTGCTTTCAATGTTGGATGGTGCGCGCGATATTTACATACCTCGCATTACATTTCTGCCACTCGTAAAATGTTTTCCGACAAAATATTGCGGATATCGCTTTTATCTCGCTTCTTTACTACATCACCGATACAAACCTACAGATAAATTTCATACTATTTTGTAAATGATTGCTTGGTCCTAATTCTGTTGGTGACATGAGCTTGTCAAGATGATGCATTTTACTCATTCACAGATTGGCTGGCTGACTTTTCCTGATAAACGAATCTGCGAAAACTGAATCAAGTCTGTTTTGATGAAAGTGATCCGTACAGTTTAGATCCCTTTTTGTTTGTTGTTAAATAAACCCATGACTAGCACTGCATGGCAAAGAGCTTCTACTGCTGCCCTCCTCATAATAATGGATTGATCGTTGATTACGCGCCTGACAGCCTTTTATCTGGTTTTTTGTTTTTGTCGCAGGCTTTTCCATTTGACTTGTTTTTAGTCAGTCTCATATCAAATGCCGAATCAATTTCCGAGCAGGCTCTTTGCTGATGGGCAGACAGGTCCCATATTACGCGGTTGAGCAGATAGCCGTAGCAGATGTTCGTAGGTAGGTGCCTTAGGTCCGCCTGACTTACTTCGTCAGTCCTTCGCAGTTGACTGCTCACTGCATCTGCTTGGCGACGTCGTCAACTTCTTCGGCGCTCCCAAGCAAACGTCGCCACATTCGTTCATGTCCCGTAGGTGTCAACGCAGCGAGGCTTTTCTATTAGAATTCGCACTCAGACCTGCTTGAAGTAATGCGAGAAGCGAGATTCCGACCCGAAAACGAGGAAGGAAATGTTTAGGGATCAACGTGCTCTTAGCAGACGATATTCGTGTCCACTCAGACACAACGATCGTCTGCTCAGATTTGGGTGTTTACACTGGTAGAGGAGGATTATTTGGAGCAACCGTCATACATTATAGCACCTTGTTGGACCTATCGTCGATTCGTGTGCTTTAGCTAACCGATGTTGATCCGAGAGGGGTGGGCCCTTAAAAAAGCAGAGAGCAAACTTCCGAACTATTGAGGGAACTGGACGGCGTTAGATGGAAAAGCTGGGCTATAAGCAAGCAGAGTGCCAAGCGAGACGAAGGGGCAAAAACGCGTTATCGCCGAATGGTCAGCAAATATGATCGGGGATCCAAGGCTTTTTGCTATAGCGGCCAAGGAATGGCCGTGGCTGAGGAGTACAAAAACAGAGGCACAAGCTATCGGGGGTACCTCCTTATGGGAGATGAATTCGCATGGCCGTCTTTCGCTGGCTTTCGTCGGCCAGCGAGCGCCAGACGTACTACGTCGTGCCAGGTCTATTTCTCAAAACACCCGCAACGCCGCTGCGTAACTCACCGACAAAGAACGAATGGATGGAGTCAACCTGATAGAATTTGGCATCAACTACCACCAGTCTTCAGATCAATGCGAGACTTTCTCGTTAAGCCATATATGCGTCTCTAAATATATCCAAGGCTTTCAGGAGATATGTGTGCGTGTGTGTGTGTGTGTGTGGAAGTCTTTGAGTTTGTGGCTCGGCCTGTACTAAAGAATAAACTAGATGGCCAGTGTGGGGGAGGTGAAGAGATGGCTCAGAAACAGTTGGGCAAGTTGAGAAGCCTGACTTTCTGCGGAGTTGGGTAGAGGGAACAAGGAATAAGGCTCTCAGATTTCTCCATTTCTATGCTAATAGAAGATGGTGACTACGGTCTTTTTCTCCCCTACGGTAAAGATATATGAGCTTGCTGACGGCCACAGGACAGCATGAGCTGGACCTACGCAGCTTCGTGTGGAGGTTCGTGATTGTGAACTGAAAACCAGACGCATATTTCAGATCGGTTGGCTGCGCTGTCGCACTCATTAGCCTGATGGAATGTTGTTAATTACCAGTCGACCTGCGAAAGCTGGCTAAGGGGTTCCAAAAGGAATTAGCAATTTAGGCCAGCGTGCGTACCCCACCTTTATATATACATGTATCTATATATATATATACATATATATATACATTTATCTTCGGACAGATTCGCAAGCGTAACTGCCTCGATCCATTTATGTCCTTGAACATTCGAATGGGAGACTGTTTTATTTATGTTATTGTTATGTTTATATATTTATTATATAGTTTCCGGTTTTACGCCTAACCTGTCCCGTTAGATGGCATACAGACAGTACATGAAGGTTGTAGGGTATATTGAATTCTTGACGCGTGAATGATATTTCACGCGATTGCGGTCGATTTGGTTACCTATTTATCACGCGCGAGAGACTACGGTTTCTACCCGTATCCTGGCGTAGGCTTATTCTGCAGTCAATCCACTTCCACAACCGTAAAGCATACGGAGGAGACTAGAAAAACAGGCTCATAATATTATGGGCAGTAGCGGCAGGGAGTCTGCAAAAACCCCACACGAATTGGTTCGTACGTGCCGGTTTTGGCCAGAACGTCCATGAGACTAGAAAGCATCCAATTTTCGAATGCGGCTCTGCGTATCTGCAGTTCTGCGTCGAAAGCTAGCGCATGTATGCAAGTGGCAGCAATCGAAGTCTCACGACGAACGCGTCTGGTGGTTGGGATATCGGCCATTGAGGAATGCATGAACGTTTCCAGCATTCACAAATTTCTTCTCGAATTTCTTTTTTGCTTTGGCAGTGCCGGTTATGCTTATAGCCGAACTAAATTGTTCCCTGATGACTATCTGCAACTGCAAATACCGCTAAATTCATATGCAGTTAGCGGAATTTATAGAGCTCACATCGGCCGCTTTGCAGGTTCGGTTCGTTTGCCTGCCAGGTCTTCGCCACTTGGCAAAAGCTGGTTGGTTTTACGTGCTGGTACGTTTTACGGCTCAAAATAACAATTGAGCTTAAGATGATGGTACGGGTCAACCTGTCCATTCCGAATGCTGTTACATTCCTAACATTTAGCGAGAGCTGATGCTAAATTATATTTCGACATGTATTGAAGCATTGGCATCAGCTTACGGTGCAGTCACGGGAAATGAGTGACGGTATATAACGAATGGATTTAACTGCGATCGTTCTACATAGATAAACCACAACTCTCTATAGGCATTAGCAAAAATGCAAACTGTGCTATAGCACTAAGAGATTTTAAGTGTTGTAAACAAAGAAGAGAACAAAACCCGTCAAACGAAATTCGTCGTCATTCCGATCACTGGCGTGAATGTAAACCATGACTACAGTTGAGAGGACGCGGTCTCTGGTCAGCAGGCGATGAGTTAAGTAAACAGAATACGAAAACGTACAGCACTTCTTCCCTGCTTAGAAACTGTAAACAAAGAACCCACTTATAAATAGGTTATTCTTAAACTTGCTAACCTGGCTCTTAATACATTCTATTATGTTCTTCTCAAATAATCACGTACGTGGTAGTTTAACAAGACGTGCAAACTGTGGTATATATATATATATATCGTTATTCTTTAAAAACTCTAATATCGCTGCGATAATTTTTAATGATTTTGTTGGATAGGGTATGCTAGCGTTAAAGTGTTTCTATTTATCACCAAAAGGAGATGAGCGACTGGAGAAGATCGAAAAATCTGAACATTTTCTCTAAAATCTCTTGGAGTGGCGGAGAGTTGAAGCAGCACCGGAGTGTGTGTTAGAGACTGACGAAGAGCTTTGCTTTGAAGTTTGAGTTGAATTCTAATCTTGACGGTGAATACTTACTGCGCTAAAAGAACGGATCCAAACATGTTTGACGCGAGTAAGCGATATTTAAGACGTTGGTGTACCAAGCCAGATGTCCATCAGACGATTCCTAAGCTTCTTAGAAAAATTGTACGCTAAAAAGTTTTCCCGCGAGACACGGCTCCGCTAAAGTGAGATATCTACTTACATGGATTTAGGGCAATGTTGCTTGTCAGCTCACGCAGCACCAAAGAGGTCAAGTTTGTTTCCAACGACAACTGACAATCGAATTTCAACTCAACAGAAGTAAATTACAGAGTGACTCATTACATATATAATCTTATAATGGCTAAATTGGGCGAGAGTATCTCTCCTGGAAGGACTTACAATTGTGTAGTATGTTAAACTTTTTAAAACTCGAAATCATCGCACTGAATTGCCGGTTACAGAAGAAGCAACTATAGCAGTCAGCTTGCCCATACGTGAATTTTCTACCACAGTTGGGACAGATAGTTTTCAGCTATGAGCAACACACGAAGCAGTTTCGATAGTAAAATAGGGTCAGGATTTATAAAACTTAGTGTTAGCTATGAAGAGGTCTTGTCAGCTGCTACACAGACGTATGTGCTTTTTAATGGACGTATTGTTGAAAACCCGTCCTATGTGTCTTGATTGGAAGCATAGGCGTATCTGAGGTATGAACGCAAACCTCGCCTCGGCCTAGGGGTCAATCAAGCTCTGTGTATCGTCTTGATCGTGCAACATATTTAATGAAGGATGTATTAGCTCATTGGTAAGCCATGGTGAGTAAACAGATTCAATATGCCTTTATTCAGGTGAAGGCAACTGTTTACCTGGACAGTTACCAAGTTAGTTGATTGTGCTGCACTGGCCTGAAGATCTACCGCGATCCGAAGCTCGAAATGCAGCGTATTCAGCCAGAGTGGATCAGTGTGAAGGTTCTACAGGACAAACGTTCTGCTCATTGAAACAAGAAATGTATGCCGTAATGTCAACTCAACATCAGGCCGAGCAGAAACTGGGTGTACTGGGCAGGCAGAAATAGATCAACCTAGGACAGAGGGTCCCCGAGTCAACCAAACTTGCGTATGACATAATCAGCGCTTCATTTGTAAGCTTTACCCGAACTAAGAGTTATACTGCTGTCAGCATTAACAAGGCCTTTTTCAAAAGATATACCTTTCAGTTTCTCTAAAAAGCGATTGCCTCCTGAAGCATCTAACATCGAGTAGTTGACATGGTGGCCGTAAAAAAATCAAACCCAATCTTGGTGACGCCATATAAAGGGCTTTCCCTGAAGTCATGGTTGACATATATGGAACTTGATTTAAGGCCACTCAGTGACTGCAACGTTTCGTACTATTCATTGATTCGCCATTAGGCCTACACAAAACTATACAAAGAGGGTCAGCTATGCAGGCAATTAAAGCTTGTCCATTTATTGCTCTCAAGCGTTCGGTGTGTTAGTGATATCCAGTTTAACCAAACGCTTTATGTGATGCCCAAGTTTTCGTAGTCACCTTTTTCTAGCTTAGCATCGCTTGAAAAAAAAGTCATTTCAGCCAGAGATATATGACCATGGCAGGTTCACTTTCGAGTCGATTGTACAACCGTACGCGCCCCCCTCCGTCTTGATCCCTTGCAAGAAAATTGTATTTTATCATGGTTTGCGCTTTGAGAACGCCCTGCGTTACGTCGAATTAAAGTCCGCGATAGCTGTAAGCAACCAACTTGAACGCAGTCTGTGATGTAAGACAGGGAAATTAGTAAAAGCACTTTCGTTCGGCTTCGAGGTGATAAAACGGTCGGACGAAAAAAGTAGTGTATTGCACAAACGAGATGCACAACGAACGAGAGTGTATATTTCGAGGCCCACAAGAGACAGACAAGCGATAATGTTTAGCTGGAGATGATTTTCCATTTCTAATTGTTTGTTGGGTGAGGGCTGCAAGATCGTAGATTGCGTTACTTTAGCCTTTTTGCCGCGAATACTTCAGCAGAATGAAATCCAAACAACAAACAAGCTGCTTTCTCGGATCCAAAATTGTAGGATGCCTTTGCGTATTTGATAAATTAGTCCATCCAGTGTTCATGATCTTGCCATAACTTGGATATGTTCAATGCGTGTGCGTATGCAATAATCACATTATTGCAATAAAGAATTAACAATATATGTGTCATATATAGCAAATATGGTCAAGAAAATGTACGATGTAGCCACATTGTTATGGTAGCGCTAGTACGATGCCGTTATAAGTAATCTAAAAAGCTTTCATAAAGGGATAGCCACAGGCGACCTTCAAGGGCCAGTCTGAGCGCACGATTACAATTCTGCATGTGAGTCGATCCGCGCTCCGAGAGTGTGCTCTAATACATTAAAGAATTTAACGATAATTACCTCGTTTCAACTGCTAATAATGATTAGGCATATAAGGATGCCGGTTAACGCAGTGCCGTGCAGATCACATACCCTTGGCACAGTTCTGGACAGATTGAACTGCAACTTCTGTACTCGCAGAAGTGGTCCCTTGGCACCACTGAGAGAGCAGCAGGGTCAAGTACTTATGAAAACTCAATTACTAAACTAGGGGCGACGTAGGTTATAATAACCTGAATTTTAAATTGTATACGTGATAATAAGAGACCCCTCCCTTACCGATTGCCTTTGGGTTTAACGGCTTAGGTCGGTAGGCTACCTTAATGGCTGACCTACAGCAACAAAGAAGGGCTATGTTATGAGCAAACAATATGGTAGATAAGTGAGGACACCTTGCCTATATGACCTCATTTGTCTTCAGCTTACTAACTTTTATGGGCTTAGTTCAGGTTACTTACACGTAATAGGTTCCGGACGACGATGGTCAAAGTACTTCGTCGTTAGTTTAGACCAGCTCTGAGTTCATACGGGGGGACCATAACGCAGTCTGAAGATGACAAGTTAACGAAATGGGCAATCTGGTTCCTCATGTCAAGATACCATTGTGTTAAGGCTAGACATCTGGCAAGCACTCCAGGCGTTTGTCCGCAGAACAAAGCGAATCATACGATCTAAGTTTTATGCTCTGTCGCTTAGTTCTACGCTCTAAAGCCGACGGAAATAGCGTCATGCCCAAATCACCTTTATAGAAATAGGCGGGAAATGCGACAGTGATACAGTCGTCACAGATTTGACCACAGTTCAACAGTTATAGATTGTCGAATGTGGAAACGATAGGATGATGTGATATAGGTTACGTATCCTGCCAGCACTAGACTTACTCCTGCGGTAATGCGATCTCCAACATGGGTTTCGTATTCTTTCAAACGTATTTGCAACACTACCTCTATGACCATGCAGTGAAGAACTCGTCAACGCAACGCTCTCCAATAGTTACAAGAAAATATCTTAGAGATTTTGCAAATTCTCGTATCAGCATGTCGAGCTATTCAGTCTTAGCTACGATATAATTAATTAGGGAATATCAGCATCGATACATAGAAAAAGAAATATAAAATAGTTTTTATAAAAGTGTAGTCTGTCTCATTCTCCTTGACAAAGGCAGCAGTGGAACTAGAAGTTGTTTAACGATGACTCTAGTCGACCGGAGGATAGTGGATCTAAGCATTGTAGAGCGAGATCAGTATTTAGGAGAAAGGTCCTATAGAGAAGAGAAAGCTTCCGTTGTGTCAATGGGGTCAGAAAATCGAGTCTTGAAGCAACAGGGACAGATGATTTCCACTTTTCCTGTGGGGAATAGCTGAGGATTACCTGGAATTCTAGTCGTTGGGCTGTTCTTCCTAACGCATCAGGAGTTATGGGAAGGCCTAATGCATACCGGGCAAGCGGTACACCATTTTTGGAGGTAACATTCAGGGAATTACTTATAACATTACTCGGCGCCCAGTTATTAATTTCAAATAACTCTGATAGAACGCTTCACGCATTTTACTGTGTGCGCGATAGCACACTTAGAATACATTCATTTTCTAATAGCCCAAACAGAATGAACCGAACCAAAGCAGAAAAATATTTGGAAATATTGAACATAACTCTTTGCCATACTTTCTCTTGGTTCTGTGTTATATACAGACTTGGATATATCTAGATTTTTACTCAGCGAAGCGTCTCCGTCAACAGAGGCCGCTTGGCCATGTTCGTCCCATAAGTCAATCAGTGACTGGCTAATTATGATATTCAACAAACTCTCCTCGTGTATTCTCCTTTGTCCGCACGTCGCCTCGATCACTCGATAGAGGGCACAGCTAAGTTCATTTATTCATTCGGTCATTCTATCATGAGAGAGTTGTCTTCGCAGGTACTATCGTCGGTCTGCTTCAGCGGTTCGTCGTCTGCTCAGACTGTCTCGGACAGTTTCCGTTTTTGCTTTTATTTGGCCCAAATGTTTTTCTCCCTTGAAATGCCAGCGTTCGCTTTCATGTCCTCATTGCATCAAAAGGCACCTGGGGCGGTCCGAGCTGACGAGGTCGCCGCGGTGGGGTAGCCTCCGGTGGCGCTCCACGAGCGACCCGTGGGTCCACGCCCTGGCGAGTCCATTACACTGAACTCCCACTACACCTGCGCTGGGCCGGTGGGGCAGATCGGTGCGCTGCGCCTAGAGAAGGGATAATTAATTATTTATTAAAATAATCTCAATAAATTAAAAGGAGCTCGAAGTCGATAGATGGTCGAGATCACGTGCAGCAGCGACCAGCCACGCTATGACGGGTCGAGGGGAAAGGGGCAAGGGCAAGGGCTGATCCGGCGAGCACCGGAGGGTCAGATCGGGCGCGGTCCAAGGAACTAAGCCACAAGCCAAATTGTGGCACTACCAGGCCATCTCCAATAGGGGCAAAGATTGTTCCATAGAGCGAGTCCACTTTGATATCAGCCATCTGCTTCCCCATCACGGCTTTTGCTGTCTGCTGCCCTTCGTAGAGCCACCTGTCCCCAATCTAGCTAATCGCAATGCTGAACCGTCGGTGTCTAATCAAACCATGCCAAAGTTTCCGTTTCGACGACGAACGCGAGATAGCGATCAAGTGGAATTTAGAGCAGTGATTGGAATGCTCTGAAGGACAAATGCGCGTCGTTGCGTGTTTGCATTCGACCAGCAACTATCTATGCTTTATCGCAACAGCTTTATCGTGGCGCTGTCTTTAAAAACCCGATCGCTGATATAATGTCATTGTTTATTGGGTTTTGTCACGTAGCATATAATAACTGGCTGGAGTTCACCTCTGCATTTCTTTGCTCTTGCAAAAGCCAAGAGAATCTCTTCTTCATAGTGAACAAACAATCGCCGCTTACAGTTATTTTTTGTTGTTTTAGAATGCTAGTCGAAAAAAAATAAGAACAGATGGAATACGAGATCACTATTCTATCCTACTAATTCTCCGTCCTTGTTTGCATGAAAGTCAAAGGTGACGAATTGCCAGACAACAGATTACAGCGCGGGAGGGGGGTGGTGTTCGGGGGTAAGGCGATACGAGGTCAAGTTGAAATGAAACAACTGCGGTTATTAATTTGACATGTACACCCACCCACCCAC